>VZTQ01000905.1:198185-296060 GCA_013400755.1 Pelecanoides urinatrix | reverse complement strand
CTGGAAAATAGTGGTAAAATTAAAAATGATGGTGAAAATGATGTATACCATTCGAAAAGGTAATAGTTCAGTAACTGCAAGTACAAGCAGCACTGGTACCTCTCAGCTGAAGAAGCATGACTTAGTTTGAGAACCACATCTTAAGAAATATATGGACCGTTTAGTATGAGTGCTGAGGAAAGCAATTAAAAAAGCATCGCCTACATGGAAAGAGTAAAATAAACTTGGAGAACAAGTCTTATGAGGAACAGCTGAGGGAACTGCTGAGGGAACTGGGGTTATTTAGTCTGGAGAAGAGGAGGCTGAGGGGAGACCTCATTGTGCTCTACAACCACCTGAAAGGAGGTTGTAGCGAGGTGGGGGTTGGTCTCTTCTCCCAAGTAACAAGCGATAGGACGAGAGGAAATGGCCTCAAGTTGCACTAAGGGAGGTTTAGATTGGACATTAGGAAAAAATTCTTTACTGAAAGAGTGGTCAGGCCTTGGAAGAGGCTGCCCAGGGAAGTGGTGGAGTCACCATCCCTGGAGGCATATACGAGACCTGTAGATGTGGCGCTTAGGGACATGGTTTAGTGGGCATGGGGGTGTTGGGTTGACGGTTGGACTTGATGATCTTAGAGGTGTTTTCCAACCTTAATGATTCTATGAAAAAAAAAGTGTTTATTCGTAGAAAAAAGGATTAAGTGGAAGCATAAACACAGTCTTTAAAGAAAATCATACCACAAAAAGAGTCATGATCTATTTTCTGTAATCATGGTGGCCAGGACAAGAAGGAACAAGCCTGGATTGCAATAAGGAATAACTAATATGTGGTATACTGGGCAAAATCTTCCTGACAGTAAAGATTGTAGAGCCTGGAAAGTGATTGCCTGGGAAGCGTGGAACCTCCAAGAATCAGGCTGACAAAAACCTGGTAAGAACAGCTGCAGTTCATGCTGCCTGGAGCAGCAGGGTGTATGAGTGGAGCTTTCCTATTTTACATTTCTATGAAATGAAAACACCATGCTGAAATAAGGGAATTGATCCCAACAAGTCTTCCCCCATTCCCCAATCCCTCTCCTAGTTGTCCTTCCTCTGCTCCTTCCAGTTGCTGATACATACTGAGAGAAAAAAAAAACCACACTGAAAAATATGTGGCCATAAAATAGCAAAAAAAAAAATCTCTTGAAAAGGGAGAGAGAAGGGGAAGCAGGTGTCATTGGTTTCAAGTACATAATATTCAGAGATCTGAGAAGAGAGATAAGGACAGAGAAGAGGAAGGTGGGTGGGTGTCTGATTCCCACTCTCAGCCTGTTGCAGAAGCTGGGAAATGCCAGCAGAAGGGGAAGCTCACCCTCAGACCCCTCTTCTGGATCACAGCCACCTTGGATGCTGTCTGCAGCTGTGAGGAGTGCTTAGAAGTAAATTTAGACTTGTCTTGCTTACTTAGGCTAATTATACATTCAAAAAACCCTTTTCTCTAAGCCTCTCGTTCACCAACCATTGCCAAATCCTGAGCATTGTTCCAGCTACCACCCTGCCTCTCAGCAGCTCTGCCGGTAAGGGAAAAAGGATTAAAGTGGTAGATTTGTTGCACTTTCTGTAATCTGTGAACTATGTTTTTAAAATCTATTCGTTTCCCATTATTATCACACCAAAATCTCACCAAGGGCAGATAAGACAATTAAACAGGCTGAATGTTACCATTACCCTCTCTCCCTACTAATGTTACAGAAAGTCTAACTTGCTTTTAACAGGAGAAAAGTTAGGCCAATAGCAGGTGCTTTCCAAAAGTGTAGTTACAGAAAGGCCAAAAAATATGAGCAACTAACAGAAATTATATGGGGTGTATAGCAAACACCTTGTACTAGAGAACTTTAATTCTTTATTCACTAATTGGCTGATTCAGTGATTAATCTTCACAACTGCACATCTATGCAAGGTGTTTCTGGTTGTCTTGATGGCCCTTTGGAATGATCCAAGGACATTTTTAGGTCTATACCTATATGTGTGTGCTTGGGCTACATATTTTGCAGTGTTCAGCATCATACTACACTGGCTAATAGGGCAAGTTCCCCTTCCCAGTGGCACTTTACTTCACAGTCTCATAGATGCTCAAATACATCAGCTGCATCACTGAACAGCAACAATGAACACACTAGGTATTAAGGCCTCCAAAATAACGGGCCACAGCTTCAGGCTCTCAGGTGTTGCCTGTCTGATTGTAACAGACGGCAGCACAGAAAGAAGGAAGAGCAAAGAGGAACCTCTTTGGCTATCGGTTTGTAGCACAGAAGAGAGTGGAAAGAAAGTGAGGTGAATCAGTGCTCCAGGCTTTCACCTGGTTAGCTCTTCCCATTGCAGGCCACAGGGTTGAGAAGCTCGCCACGAATTGAACTGTCTTGCAGGAAGGTTTGAGGGCTCTTTCCCCTCCTTCAGCCTTTAGGATCATTAAAGTAATAACAAAACTGCCACGTATTAACCTCACAGACAGAGACTGAAGCAGCCTGCCTAGCTGAAGGGCAGATCCTGAAATACACAAAATAGATAAGACATTTTACTGTTGTTTAATAAACTGGACACAGATATATTTCATATATTATTTTTACTGAGGTGTTTTCAAACAAAGTGGTCAGGATCAGTTCCTTTTTTTCCCCTGGGCCATACCTCCAGAAACAGTTTTCTTTAGGAGATGACGATCTGCCAATCTGCAGTCAGACTTGGGCTGTAAGACGACCGACAAGCCTGAGACCTGCGCTTCCCTGTTAGTCCTACACATGCAGACCCCAATGACAAACACGTATGATATAACTCTGCTGGTCCTAAGGGTTATTTGTCAAGTGCTGTTGAAAAGAAAAATAAATAATACCCATCCCTGAATAAAATTTGGTCATAGCAAGCCAACAATGAGCCAGCAATGTCAGGTGGGAGCAGTGAAACAAATAAACCAACCTCCATCACAGTTATGATTACAACTGTATAATTCCTGGATATAACCTGCAAAGTTATAATCAAAAGTATATAATTCCTGGATATATCCTACAGAGTCATGGAAATGACTCAGCCTGGAGTGCTTGAAAAAATGGAAATTCAGATTGCTGGATGCTATTCAAAAAAAAAAAAGGGGGGGGGGCGGAGAAATCAATGTCTCTGTGAAAACAATATCCTCTGATTTCTCCCCCCCCACTTTTTTTTTTTTTTAATAGCATCCAATCAGCTGCTGCTGTCACTTTTCATATCCCTAAACAAAGAGATTTTTGGTACAAAATGGATAAAAACAGAAAAGGATACAGGAACAGAGAAACTCAATCTACTCATATGAAATGTATTTTCTAGGCTAGCCCCTTGAAAAGTGATGGAACATCACATTTAGAAACCATACTTTGCTCTAATACATTTCACCCTACACCAACCATATAGAAATATGGCACTCATTGGGAAATGTGTGTGCCTTTACTTGGCCTAAGGCAATTACAACTACTTGTCTTCAAATTCAAGGCTCTTCATCATTTATTTTTGCCCTACTTAAAATTTTTCATTTGGTAGGGAAATGTCACTTCAAAACCTCTGTCCAAGCAATAATGGCACTCTGTATCTACTCACAAAATTTTCTAACAGTCACCATTGTGCTTCCTCCCATAATAGGCTGTGAACATCTGTTCACAGCTTTCAACTCATCTCTTTCAAACACTTGTTTAAAAATTTACCCATATATAAAGGAAAAAGTTAGGCTGTAGGTAGACTAGGATAGCTCCAAATAGGCTAGAAAATATTTTCCATTGTGCTCTGTTTCCTTTTCATACCCATCTGTTGTCTCTTTGCCTCAGCTTGCACTGTATGCTCTTTGGATAATAGAATGGAAGTTGATTTTCAAAAATATATATATGTGTGCGTGTGTGATTATGTATATATAAAAAGATTTTCAGAAATCACTAAGGATTTTAGGCTTGTTCATTAAATTAGGAACTTCCTGAGCTCTCCAGTGATGACAATGGGTCTCAGTTCAGACCCCACAGTTTATTTTCCCAGAGGCAATTTCATTTTACTTTGAAGAAGGAAATCTAGTTTAGCAAATATAATGGGCAAACACGGTAAAGCAACAGAAGATACTCCCAACTTCACAAACGTACAGCCAGCCGTGAGGTGGGAGATGGCAAAAGCACAGGGTTTTTCTGGGTTTTCAGTTTTATTGCTCCTTTTCTCCAGCAGTATGCTGCAATGGCTGTACTTGCTGTAAAAAGACACTTAATGTTAATGGAGCTATCACAATGCCTACTCCTGATGTAACTTTTCTTCACACATCTCTCTTCCTAGCACAGTTTCTCTGTAATCCCTTCCTGCACTATTGCAGTCTAAAGTATAAGGAAAGATCATGCTAAGCTTTCACCAAAAGTGCTGCAAGTAAGCAAGTTCGTTCCCACTAATACTCTCTTTGCAATAAGAAAATAAGTAGTCTTAGTCTCCTTACTATTTGCTAAGCAGGAATTAAAAAGGAAAAAACAATGGATATGCTTAATTTTAGAGTAGTTTTCAATACAGAAAAGCATTCAGAGTGAACGAATGTAAATGAAAAGACATTATCTGAGATGTAACTGAAACAACTGTAATATTAGATTGACAAACACTACATCACTATCACCTCTTGAAGGAGTTCAACCGTTTACCATTCATTTTTTCCTGTACACTCAAAAATCTCAAGTGGTAATAGCCACTAACAGTGATCTAGAGATACCTACAATTACAAACTAAGATGAGATTTCATTTAAGTCATCTGAGCTGTATCCTTCATAACCACACCAAAGGTCAAATCCTGCATTGGTTTTCAACTTTAGAAGTTTTGTAAGTATAAAAATATAATTCAGAACTGACTTTCAATGACATCGGTACTACAAACAAAATAATAAAAATTGATTGTCATGGATCGAGTAATTTTATGGGCATAATATTAAATTATTAATAGCATCCATCTTCTCCACAGTAAAAATACCACTAGTGTATACAACCCTCCAAACACACCCGGACGATTGATGTCAGCTTGTTTTCCTGACAGCAGCATGACATTACATTCATGACTGTGCATTATCTTTAGCTAGCTATATCGTAAAAGCAATAGTTGAACAGTTGAACAGAAAAGTAGGCTGTGCAGTACAGCAATACATAATCATATTCTGTAATTCTAATATGTTCAATGTTTTACCTGGGACGTTATCAGCAACAGTCCCACTGACTTTAGCAGGACTTATGTAGCTAAAATCCTCGAGCTGTCACTTTGAAAAATTAAGTAAAAATTTTCCTGGGTAAGTATCTGATAAATACCTACACAAACACAGCAGGGCTAGATCCGTGGTCCATGCAAATAGGACCATCAAGTTATGTTTGAGTAGTTAGTTGCATGTTTTGGTATAGGCTCAATTTCCACCCCCCCACCCCTCCCAGCAAGCACTAAATAGACACAGTTTTACGAAACACTTAACCTTCTGTTCACAGATGCACAGGTCACTTTCCAATAGTGAGTAAATAGTATTCCTGATATACCTACAGGAACAGCTTTCATGGAAAGGAAATATTTTTCATACAGCTTGTGGAAATAGAGAGGAGAAACAGCAAAATATGGAGTAAGAGTCCACAGTAAGCTCAAGCCACCAAAAACCATAGACCAGAATTGGTGAATAGTGGTCACAGATGGCCTTACTTCAGTTCTCTAAAATCTACTGACCATAAAATGGGCAGACAACAGCTCTGCTTGTGCTATAATACTGGTTCTCCTTAGAGCTGGTTCTGCCAGCACAGTGGTGATGGAGGTTCTGGAGAAAGAGACACTTTCCACTCCAGAAAAATAGACCTCCAAGAACTAACCACAGGAACCACCACTACAGGCTAAAGTTCTTGATTCTGCATCTTTCCTCAGCTCCATACAGGTTCCTTCTTTATACTGTGTATTAAAGAAATTCCAATAGCTATGCAGAACACAGGAAGGTTCATCACTACTGGAAGGAAACACAACAGGTAAACAGCTGCCAGTCTCCAGGGCTTCTTTAAAATCATAATATGTGGAGGGATTTTGTTTCTTGCACTTGGTTTCTTTTTAAAGAGTAAGAAAAATCTCAGACATACCCTATTTCATTTTTAAGTCTAAAGGTACAAGAGAACTATCAAACTAGAGAATTATAACACTTCTTTTCTGTTAATGCACTAAGTTTTTACATATGATAAAAACTGAAAAGACAGGTGCAGACAACGCGTGCTACTATAGATTGCAAAGACACTGATCATTGCTGTGTTTCACCGCACTGATTACTATCACTTATTTATCTGCAGCTGCCATTAGAAGTTAGTGACTTTAGGTCCATTGTCTTAGTTCTATGAATTTGGGCCAATGCGTGTGTTGCCTTGTGCAACAAGGCAACCTGCAGCATCCGTATTCGAGGTGCTGAAACATTTCAGGTATTAAACTGTTCATAGATACAGGTAGGGACCAGGAAATATTGATTGTATTAGACACATCCATTGTGCAAAGGAACATTTTAGAAAATAAGACTGCATTAAGCTTCTCTGTATGGTGCACTATGGTCGAGTGCTTATGGCATCAGAACCAGGTTTATTCTTTCTACTGACTGCCTAGTGACTGCTGGTGTACAACTTCATCTTGTGGTGCTTTAATTTCCTTAACTACCAAAGGAAAATACTGAAAGTTTGTTTCTTTGTAGTGTACCAAACCTGTAAGGGTTGGACAGCGTCACTGACACAAAATGAACAACCAAAAAAAATCTTCAAAGGCCTGGTGCAAAGCTCCTAAAAGTCAATGTTTTTCTCTATAGATTTCAATTGGCTCTGAAACAGATTATTAATTATCCTGGAGTTTATCATAAGCTGCAGACATACAGCTGAGATGACACTTAAGAATGTATGCCAAAAGTTTTTTGGAAACACAGAAACTTCAGAGTCACTATGTGCAGTAAGAATAATGTGTCACTAAAGGAATGCAGCTCTTCACTTGGAATATAATTTGGAACCTATTTCCATTTCACAAAAAAATGGCCTATTGTTTTCATTAGAAGAAAATAAGCATTCACGTTTGCCTTATGTTTCTTTCAAAATATTTGCTTTACAAAGTTTTTGGAGTTTTACATTTGGAACCATAGAAATTACAGCACCTGTTTTTTCCCCACAGATGAACAAATGTACAGTAGGGATTTATGTTGCTCCAAAAGAAAAGAGAGAAGCAATTCTTTTAAGCACTTCAAACTGCAACCAAGCTTTGCTTTGGTGAAGGAAGATCGGTGAGATGCAGGACAGGGCACAAAACATTTACTTCATTATTTCTGTTTTCTTGGCCTCTATTTCTTTCCTCTGCCTTTCTTTTGTGACTTTCCTTGAGACAAAGCACGATTATGTGTTAGCACTGCAGCAACACTGCTGGAAGCTAAAAGGATTGTAAGCACGATAATGCAGATGATCAGAGACTATAAATGGAAGAAATTTCTTATGTCGTTATTAATTATCAAAGAGGTATTCACCTATGTAATTTGTTCCTCCTCTTTTCCTTTTTTCCATTCAAGCCTGTAGGGCTGATTGGCACAGGGATTCATTATTACTCCCTTTCTGATAATAGATCCTGAAAAATGGCATCATGCTACTTGAAGGCGACATAGTAGGGTTGGTTTATACCAGGCACAGAACTGGTCTTTTAATTTGACATTTGCAGTGGTGTCCTTATTATCATGTGTGGACAGTCTAAAGAAACCCCATATATATCGTGAGTAAGTTTGTGCTTTTGCTTTTTTACATAAACTCTTTAAAAATCTCACATGGAAACTTAAAGACAAAAATAGGCGACAGACCTTACTTCGGGTACAGACTCAAATTAGTAATTAAAAACAAATATTAAATACAAATTTCACTACAAAAGCACTAAGGGAAAACAACCTAATGAAGTAATGATGACATTTGCTCTAATAGATGCAAATATTGTATTGGATAGATCTTTTGGTATAAATCAGCACAAATTTTTTTATTACAATACATGTAAAATAAGCTACCTGGAAAAGAGGAAAATCACAATCATACTGCAAGCCAAAGATCCATTAAGTCCAAGATCGGAAGAGCACACGTCTGAAAATCACAGTCATACTGCAAGCCAAAGATCCATTAAGTCCACCACCCAGTACTGAATGCCCATGCAGAGTTCCAAAACCAGAATTTGATCTCCTTTGCATATCTTACTGCCTTCCAAAGGTCAGTAACTCAGGGATTTTGTAATCTAGGTAATCCATCCAGAGTTTTGTATTTAATAGCTAGCTATGAAGCTTTCGCCTAAATTTTTTAGGTATCGACATCATCACATGCATTGAGTTACACAACATAATTCTTAGAACCTGTTTGAGAAAAAAAAAAAAACCACAACTCATTTCGGTCATATTAAGCCTGGGTGCCTTTGGTTCTTATATTAAGAGAAATAGTCCATAATCATTCTCTAATTATCTCTTCAAGGTTTGTCTAAGCTCTCATGTAGTCTCCATTCTGTCATTTCTTTTCAAGTTAAAGGGCCTAAGTCTGTCCTTCTAGAAAAACTGTTCTATTTTTCTACCTCACCCTTTTTAATCCTTCTCTGTAAAGTATACTGTTTGTTCCTCTGCTTTATTCATTCTTTGATGGGATGACCAAACCTGAATGAAAATTCAGAAAGTGCATGCACCCTAGAATGATATAATGTGTTGTTGTTTTTTTTTTCTGTAGCACTTACCAAAATAACATTAACATTGTAATCATTCTATTAGGCCTTTGACAACGTCGGAGCAATGAGCTGATGTTTTCAGAAAACCGTCCGTAAGAGGCAAGTCTAAACTGTGGGACCAAAAGGAGCACTTCCTAACTCCAAGGTCTTGGTGAGAATCCTCACCACATCTCAACTACGTACACAAACAAGATCTAGGTACACACCTTTGCCTTTCAAAATAAACATGTGCTTAAGCAGGAGAGCAGAGAAACTGTGCTCCAGTCTTAAGTCCTTCAGTCTGCCCTCTTGAAGAGACAGAGCCTTAGGCACAATATGGAGCACAGCTATCCCATAATTAATATGAACACAGGTCTCCACCATCGCTGCCCTAAGTTTGAATAGCTGATTTAGAGCCATTGCTTTATATACATATATATACACACACACACAAAGCTATTTTTGCACCTGAATATATTTACTCGCACTTAGTGAAATAAATTTCATCCTTCATTTTACGGCTCAGTCACAGATCTGGCCCCATACACATTTTCATTCTAATACACAATATTATTTGAGATGTGAATTCCATCATTTTGGACACAAATTATAATCCTCTCGGTAAGGTGAAAGAAAACCAAGGCAATGATCCAGCAAACAGATCTGCAGAATTGAAGGCAATGATCTCTGGACATAAAGATATGCCTATGCTGATCTAATTTCAGGATCTAGTATTAAAAACTGCCTCTTTGATAACACAGTATATTGGTTCTTTAATATTAGATATTATTCATTTGATATATTTACCTATTTTCATCCAGATGAAAGAATGAAGCTTCACTTTCGGATAGTTTTACCTAAAAGTATTGACATTAGATAAAATTAAAATACATGTCAATTAAGGAACCTGAAGCAATCAGCCAAGAGAAAAATGAGTTAAGAGAATCTTTTCCCAAAAGGCTCACAGATTTTCATCTCATGGGATGACTTAGTATACATGGGTCATAGTTTCTAATCTAGTCAACTCTGCATCGAGCTCTGTGCTAAGTATATCTCCTAGAAACACATCCAATGTTGACTGGAAGATTGGAAGTGACAGACAACCCACTACACCTGTAGGTACACTGTTCTATGATTAATTGCTCTCACTTTTAAAAGCTTACATCTATTCTTAGATTTATTTATCTTGCTTCAGCTCCTAGCCACTAGTATGCCTTTTTGTTCTGGATTAAGTAACAAGTTAGAAGACAAGACACAGATTCTAAGAGAGGTGGTAGGAAAAGCAAATAACTAGGCATACTCTTCACTTCACTTTGCAGCTCTTACTTCAAGGCTTTCCTCCAAATTATCATCCATTGCAAAGAACACTCCCCACACTCAGCTACCTCCACGCAGGTTTCCAGTCTCAGTCCCAAAACCTACTGACAGAACTTCTGTGTTTATTTTCCTGCTGTGTTTCTGCTAACGTCCAATACACTGCTTCCCAGCTCTTAAAAGAGGAATTGCAAGGAAGAGAAAAGTAGGTAAATTATTTCAAATGAGGCCAATGGAGTGACCTAATACAGACCCCCACCTGGTCCTGTAAGTTGGCTACTGTGTGCTGTTACCTTTTACTCATCTCCCTGAGAAGTCTTTTTACATGAGAAACAGCAAGCGATGTCCCCCATTCGGACTGAGTACACTTACGTGCCCAGCCGTGTCTCCACTCCTGAAAATCTCCTGCAGCAAACTTGCCGTTACACACCACCCGATCAATGATGCCAGAGTTACAGTTAGAGAGATACCGAAATTCTGAGGAAAAACACAACTGCAAATCTGCTAGCTTGTCAAAATAAAGTGTTACAGTGATAGTATAACATAGCCTATGCCCATCTAGAAATGTCTTTTGCTATCTTTGGTGCTTCAGAGATCCGTGAATTACTGGGATCTTGCTTGCATTACCGACTTTGATTTGTTTGCTCCCTGACAAGCTCGGAATGGCAGCTCGCTGGTATGAGCCACCTGCCCTAGGAAGGGAAATGACAAAGCACCAGCTATAGTCATGAAGGAGGCGACCGGAGGAGACTACCCCTGTGACAAATCAAAGCAGCAGTCGTGAAAGGATCACGATGGAGGCTGCAGGAGGTTAGGGTTCACTTCTCACTTCTGTACTAAATAACCCGACCTTTACAACCCCACGTGTGTTCTCTTCAGAAAAGAGAAAGAGGTGAAACAGCTGAGGGACCCTGCCAGGCTCCAAAGGCAGATTTCTGCCAGTTCTGGATGCCAGAAGAAACGTGTATCCAGAAGGAATTTGGTAAGTGATGCATAACTTGGATCTATACGATACTATGCAATATTCCAAGCTGCTGATAAAAGAGAGAATTCAGGTGTCAGGATCTGTATTTGTGCAGTGCTGTGGCTCAACCAAATTAACCACACTTAACAGTGATGGAGTACTGCACCAAAAAAGCTGTACTAGTACTCCAGAGATAACTCAGGTATCTTGACACCTCATTATTTTGTAGCACAGTGAAATACCCATAGAGCTCCAGTAAAAAAAAAAAAAAAAAACAACAACAACAAAAAAAAACCACCACAAAAAAAACCAAACACCAAATTCACAAAATAAAGTATAATACTGAAATACTAAAATATCATAGGAAAATTCCTTGGTGTGTTATACCAAGGACCAGAGAAGTAATTCTGCATGCACTGAACAGCACTGGCCTCAGAAATAGCACCTCAGTACATTTTCTAAGAGGAATGAATCACAATACAGCATTCAACTGCAGTAACCAAGTGCACATTGTTTGTAAAATTCATTAAGAAATGTCTGAGGTATTAATAGTCTCCATGGCAGCTTCTGAACAGGTTGCAAATTAACATGCTCAGGCTACTGAGCTCCTTACCACTTTGGATTCTTCATCGACTAGTTGAATTGTTAAGAGCTAGAGTTATGTCCTATCTTCATTTTCCAATTATTCTAATATCTGTCTCTGATCTCTTACTCCTCTGACACAAATGGAATAATACTGTTATACCTGTCATTCTCCAGATAACCACTGGAACCTATTTAAGTGCATAAATATATGCACTGTATCTATATGTACTTATGCACTTAATAAATACATATATGTGTTAGTAGCATGCTACCAAGATCTCCCAGAAGCATTCAAAAGCAAGGAATTCACAGTATGGATACCGAGAGATTGCAGATATTTATAACTGAATGAAATTTCAGGATGGGGGTGGGAGGTGGGTGGGAAAGGGACACACAGCAAAAGGCACACCCTGCACTAGGTTTGTGGCCAGAAGGGATATAGAAACCTTCAAAAAAGATCCACCGAGCAATTAACCTAGGAAAAAAAAGATAACACACACACAATAATTCTCAGAAATAGCTGCACAGCCTTGAGATATTCCAGAAGGGCTCTGCACAAGGCAGAGACCCTGAACAGAAAGTACGAGTCTAAACAGTTAATATTTGGTAAAGCTGTAAGCAGCTGAAGACAAAAGCCTATAATGGGAAGTGTCAGGCATCTTAAGAGGTAGCAATATAAGCACCACCTATAATAAATGAGGGAGGGACAGAAAAAGAGAGTATAAACAAATTAACCATAGCCTAGAAACCTCAAACAAGTGTCTCACTTTGCTGAAAATAAGATTTTTCTTACTAACAAGTACACGATTTTTACATGACGTATTGAGAAGTATATTTCTTTGCGATGCTGGTTTATCTCAGAGGTATCATAAGTATAGAACCATGTAATGTGGCTGTTACTATGGAAACAACTCCTCTTCTAAGGAAAATCGGAAGGTATAAGTCAAGTAAAATCCCAAATAATTTCTTGTGACATAGATTGGACATGTTGTTAAACTGCACCCTTAACATTGCATCCCATTTCTGTCAATTCTTTCCTAGCTTTACATGTTTCACATAGAAACCAGCAATACTAATTTTTCCCCACATTAATTGAAGTAATATATCCTGTTTATGTAGTACAAATTTCTTCACCTCAGCAGTAAATGCAGAACAGACTAAGATGGGCTCTGAGGAGAATGTCTCCTAAAAGACACACCTTCTTCACACAAGAATCTGTCTCACCAGCTAAGAACTGGTGAGGTGGTACTCGAGTTCCTGAGGGCATAACATTCCACCTTCCACGCTGAGCAAAGAAAGAAAAACAGCCAAAATAAAACAGTATATCAAGTATAAGGGAATTTGTTTGTTTGTTTTCCATAAATAAAAATAATTCTATACAGACAGACAACTCACTATGCGCATAAGAACACTCAGGGGAAAAAAGAAGAGAAAGATTTAGAGAACAAATTGCTAAGATTTGCTGTTACAATTCCTCTCTCTCCCAAATGTTTAAGGATGTTACCTGCTAATAACCTCTCGACTTTTACTTTGCCCCTCTCTAGGAACTAAGTCTCCAATGTCCACAAAGTGTCTCCAAAGAAACCCTGATAATTAACTCTGAACAAGAGCAGAAAATGTTTAAACTCTGTTTCAGCATTATTCCCTAAGCCTCGTCTACAAACTACCAAATATCCTTCCCTCATTCAGTTTGCCAGCCCATTTTATGAACTCTCCATTTCCAAAACCAATTTTTCTTAACTAAGGTTGGTGTCATCACAGAGCCCAGTGCAGATCTGCTCCTTATTGCATACATTCAGTTGAAAAAATGGACTCTGGGGAGCTTGCCATAACACTTTCTGCAAAGAATTTTGGTTTTACAAATCCTAATAATCTTTCTCTTTCCCACTATCACTTAAGCATGTAAAGCCTTTGCACCACAAAAGATGAAGATTTGGGGTGAGATGACACATTGCTTCACACAGCAGAGCAAAATAAATTTCAGGGAAATAAAAACAAAACATACTTTTTATCTAGCCTCAACATGAAAGTAATTAAAAGCAGCAGATAAGGGTCTGACTGCTCCCTTTCCTAATAGGTCTGTAAACGTGCAGGCAATTACTTTGCATGAATGTGACAGGAGAAATTTAAATCTGAACTCTACCCACAGCCAATAAATCTTACATTAGACTTTTACCTAATAAGAATGACACCTCATACAATGCCTCTGTGACCCAGAAAGGAAAAAGATTAAGGAATTATAGGGAATTTCAAACCCATTGCTGCCTCTCTATATGAAAATCAAAGTATAAGCATTGCCTCTTTTCCGACCACTTTTCCTCAGTGTAAAGGTTATGTTCAGCCAACTGGGAGACAAAAATTCTCCCACGTGGCTTTGGGGACCAGTTGCAGTGTCAAGAGTCTGTTACTGCTCAGTACCTGGAAAACTGCTTGAGCAAATCGGCATGTTAAAAAAACAAAGAAAATGGCTGAGCAAATTTGAATAATACATAAGTTGAAAGAAATTGTCATCTGGTAGAAACTTTCTGCACAAACAGAAAAAGGGACTTCAGTAATTCATCAAGTAAGCTATTCACCATGAATTATTCACTTAGTTTTACTACTAAGGCTTCCATGTGCTCCAAGACACGCAAATCTGATAGGGAGATATAAACCTGGGAATCGGGGTTGTGAAGGTCTTGCCTGCTCTTATATTTTCTGAAAGAGGAAATGAAGTTAGAATAATTATATTTTTCTATTTTTATCTTGGCTATTAATCTCTTGGCTGGATTACTGAGGGATGCAGTATCTCTGCTTTGCCCTTTCAATGGCCCATTTCCTCTAGAAGTCGTAGGGGGAATTTTTCCTTTCAGCTGTACTTTTTGCCTTTGTGAATATTCTCTAACGATCAGAGGAGTCCAGAAGTGAGTTGAAGTGCCTGTGGATCAGAGACTTCTTTTCAGGATAGTACCCATGTTCATGAAAGCAAGCACTCCAAAGAGAAACCACTTCAAGAGAAGTTTGATGATAATATAATAAAGGGAGAAAAGCAGCGAGAGCCACCTAAGGAACAGAATGAAATAGTGATTAAGATGCAAGTAGCTTAAATGTAGAACCCCCTGTCCTTGAGTTATCATTTTAAAAAGGAAGGGGCAGAAGTTCCAAAATACATCAAGATCATAGAGAAAAAAATCAAAATGTGTTACTCTGATAAAAGGCACCGCGAAGTCTTCCCAGGTCTGCAGACAGTCCAAAAACAGTATCTCTGAGAAAAAAAAGGTCCTTCCTTTGTCCCTAGAGGTCCCCTTCCTGCAGGAGGCTGCAGAAGGCAGCCTGTTTCCGTGAATGGAGCTGCAGGTAAATACAATCTTTCAGGATTGACAACAGCCTAGTGACAAAGAGATTCTACTCCATTTAGTGAAGCATCATCCCCATTTGCTGAAGCTCTAGAAAGCAAGCTTACTGTGGGTGTCAAACCACCCTTGTGGTTTGAAAACAAACAAACGCCCTAATATCTAATAGGATTGTCCCAGCTCCTGTCCTACAGTTGTGCACTGCCAAGAAGGTGCCAAGAGGCCCAAAAACTGAATGGAAATGGATTCTGACCTAAGCAGTTCATCAGAAGTGAAGCATTTTGGTAGAGTACTTTGGGGAAGTTGGTGGGGATCTGTCTGATTTGATGTATTTTTCTGTACTGTATTTTATTTTCTGTTTTGTAATACTGGATGTTACAGTATAACTTTAAGCTAGTAAATACGTATGCAGGATTTTTATTACTTAATAGTTGCAAGGTTAATAGTCATGGGTAATACCTGTATTTAATATGTTAGCGAGGCTGTGAAATGCCAAGTTGAATAGCTTTAACACATATTCTACCTGTGAATCTACAAAAAGAACCTCTCCAGAAAAATATTCAAACCAAGATCAGTATCGATTTTGGTCCCTGGAAAATGCACTGGACTGTGATAGTTTAAAATGATATATGTCTAGAGAATACTTGCCAGTACTGACGGGGAGAGTGAAATCTGGAATCATATGATACACCAATTCTGAACTAAGAGCAAATACAACATCATCAGTGTCTATGGTTAACATCATCTCTGATACCTATGCACTAATGAGCAAACGTATATACTAATACACCAAGGAACACTGAATTTCTGTGTACTATACTTAGTTTTAATAGAAGAAAAAGTGCTTGAATTAATTGAGCATGCACCAGGAGGTCAGACTAGCATATACTTGGTCTCATTTGTTTTGCCACCTGTTCTATTAAGTGTTTTTTAGATTCATGGGTTGCAGTTTATGCTACTTTCTTCAGATGCACACACTTTCTACTGATACCAGAACTTGAGATATAATAGTGCAAGTACCCCTATATCATTTTGTCCAGAGGTATCTGCTTAAACTGGAAGCAGGGAAGTAGGAAGGTGAGAATGTAGCAGAGTCAACCAAGATGGACTGATTTAACACCATCACAGAAGTGGATCATGACTGAAAACAGAGAATAGCAGTGAACGAATGTAAATAACTGACACCAAATTTGTTTTGAATTTGTACTTCAGCTATTTTTTCTAAAGCCTCTCTCTGGATGAGTAGTCTAACCCCTGAAGCACGTTGTTTTGCAATGCATTCCCACTAGCTGTGGAGTAACTCTCCTCTAACAGGGAGACTGTCCTGTGTATTTCAGGAGACACAGATGCACAATTGCACAGATATTGTAGGTATGTATGCACATATGTATATAGGTCCTGTTTAGAGAGAGGTAATATAAATACATCAGCAAGTTATATGCCTTAATTTACAGTTACTAAGATTTTTTTATTTCTTCTATTTTTGTTATGTTAGAGAATGGTAAATGATGCCTACCTTGGTTACTACACAGAAGAACTGCTACAAGAAGCTATTAAAATATATGAGAACATTTTAAATTATTTTAAGAGCATTAAATAATTTTTAAAGGTTTAATCAAAGTACATATATTAGCTAAAACTTTTTTTTTTACATTTAGAAATATTAACCAAGGTTAAAAATGAATGGGCTGTTTCAGACCACAGAAACTCTTATTCTGAGTAAAATTTTGTGTGTTCCAAGATGCACACCAATGCCAATGTTCAAAACCCCCTTAGTCTGGCAGTTAAATAAGGTCTGTTGATATTAATGGCTGTTACACCCTTCCTTACCTACATATTTTTTGAAATTTCTCTCATGTCCTTCTAGATTTTCAGTGTACTTCATTCTTTCTCATTCTGTCCTGCCTTCATATCTCCCAAAAAATTTCACAGCGCCAAGTGTGAAATGGCTGTGAAACATATCAGGCTTGAAAAGAAAATTTGGCATCACTTGACTGACCAGAGAAGACTCTGCACAACATTGTCTAACAGAATATTTAGGCTCAGGCAGCCTGATGCCATCCAAAATGAAGGTCATGAACTGCTGCTATAATGGGATTATTTTTAAGCCTTGTGTTTCTTTGTGCCAGAGCCTGGCATATTTTCAGCACTTGTTTCAACAGGGGTGTCCCAAGTCATAGGGGGTCTTGCTGTTCTTAAGTCACTAGTGAAACCTACTATTCTAGAACAAAGCTTCCACTTCAAAGTATCCTTATTCAAAGGATTTTTTTTTTTTTTGAACAGAGTCTTATGTTACTTATAGGAGTTAGAATAAAAACATACCACAGAGAAACACCTAAAATAGTATTTGCATGCAGCAACAGGCTGACAGTTACTTGGTCTTGAGGGTGGTGGTGTGTGAAGGAGTACAGTTTTGCTTTATATCATAAAAAGACTTGTAGTAATGTCCTTTTCACTTTTCCTGACAGCCACTGTAAATAAACCTCATTCTCCTTCAAGTGCCACAGTCCACCAGTTGAGAAACACTATTCTGCTTTCAGAAACAATTGCTGGCCACCAGATGGTAGGAACGCAGAGTTTCTTCTCTATACACCCTGTGGTGCTCAGGTCTGCAGCTCGGTCCTGCCCTGAAGGAGATAGTGCCCATGGCAGAGGATGCTGTCACTGCTGTGACAATCAGAATTTGGGCCACAGTTTGCATCATCAATCAATAATATCAGTAAAGTGGCAGGTTATCCATATGACGTAAGTATAAGGTCACTGTTACTATTAGCTTTTTCATAAGGATTATATATATATATTTTTATATATTTATAGTTATAGATAGATAGATAGATAGTTAGATATAAAAAATTACATATCCAGATAATTTAAAAAAACAAATGCTGGGGTGGGGGGGAGTTAGCAAGCTGCCACTCACTCAAATGTCCTGCCATGCAGCCACGTCTGGTGTGTGGGGTTTAGGCAGGTTTGGCAGTGAATGCGCTTATGGTCCATCTGCTCACAGCAATATCAACAATGTGCCAGGTTTCTAACTGTATTCTTTAGCAATGCTGCAGTGTTTATTGTTCAAGTAGATTGTTTTCCTACTACTTAATACTGATTTGTAAGCTCTGTCTCTTTTTAGCACTGTTTTCATGAAAACGAAAGGAAACACCATAAATGACTAACAGCATAGCCTTTCCTTCTCTGTACCACAGTTTGGGGGAGGGCAGGGGGAACCCGTTACTGCTGGCTACAGCTAATTCACTGAATAAGAGAAGGTTGTACATCTAAATTTGAATATGTAAATAATCTGGTTAGCCAGAGAAACACATATCTTGCCACCACGTATTTAATTTCCACTTGCTATGCTCTCCCCCATGCTGCTTTGCATCTCTATAACTCTTCAATTATTATCATTGAATCAGTCACACAGTGTACACCCTGTCACATGGATCTGCATCAAATTTACACGAATACTCTCATGACTATAGTTCAACTAGACTGTTTCTATGGTTATGACAGGTATATTATTGCTTTTCCTTAATTATATACCTTGCTCTTGAACACTCTTTGTGATCCAGTTCCTAGGTTAGACTCTGCAACAGGGTCTGCTGACATTAACGTGAAGAACTAANCAGAATTTGGGCCACAGTTTGCATCATCAATCAATAATATCAGTAAAGTGGCAGGTTATCCATATGACGTAAGTATAAGGTCACTGTTACTATTAGCTTTTTCATAAGGATTATATATATATATTTTTATATATTTATAGTTATAGATAGATAGATAGATAGTTAGATATAAAAAATTACATATCCAGATAATTTAAAAAAACAAATGCTGGGGTGGGGGGGAGTTAGCAAGCTGCCACTCACTCAAATGTCCTGCCATGCAGCCACGTCTGGTGTGTGGGGTTTAGGCAGGTTTGGCAGTGAATGCGCTTATGGTCCATCTGCTCACAGCAATATCAACAATGTGCCAGGTTTCTAACTGTATTCTTTAGCAATGCTGCAGTGTTTATTGTTCAAGTAGATTGTTTTCCTACTACTTAATACTGATTTGTAAGCTCTGTCTCTTTTTAGCACTGTTTTCATGAAAACGAAAGGAAACACCATAAATGACTAACAGCATAGCCTTTCCTTCTCTGTACCACAGTTTGGGGGAGGGCAGGGGGAACCCGTTACTGCTGGCTACAGCTAATTCACTGAATAAGAGAAGGTTGTACATCTAAATTTGAATATGTAAATAATCTGGTTAGCCAGAGAAACACATATCTTGCCACCACGTATTTAATTTCCACTTGCTATGCTCTCCCCCATGCTGCTTTGCATCTCTATAACTCTTCAATTATTATCATTGAATCAGTCACACAGTGTACACCCTGTCACATGGATCTGCATCAAATTTACACGAATACTCTCATGACTATAGTTCAACTAGACTGTTTCTATGGTTATGACAGGTATATTATTGCTTTTCCTTAATTATATACCTTGCTCTTGAACACTCTTTGTGATCCAGTTCCTAGGTTAGACTCTGCAACAGGGTCTGCTGACATTAACGTGAAGAACTAATACAGTCATCTTTTTTTTTTTTTCTTTTTTTTGAGCTGAGGAACGCTGAAGGCTTAAAGAAACTGTATGATGTCAATGGCTGCAGATGGCTAACAGACACTGATTTAAAGAACAACGGAATAATATGAGCCCTAAACTACTCTGCTGTGCAAGATTTTGTGAGATAAAAGTGTTCTGATGAGCACGGTTCTGTTTTCAAGCCACTTAATCACCATCTGAATCTTTCCATTGATTTTGCTACATTTTACATCACACTGTACCATAACCATATACCTAGCAGAGCAGTAGCCGCCTTCTCTCAGACACCTTGCATTTTATGCAAACTGTAGTTGCTTAGGCAAAAAATATATATCTGTTTGGAGGGATAAAGGCAATTTCCTTCTGGTGTCCCAGAGGTTTATGCTGCTCCAAACCTAGCTAGCCTCATTATCTCATTTTGGCCCTGGCATGACTCACACAGGTTACATCAAGTAATCAGCCAAATTCTTACACAATAGCCAAGCTCTTAAGATTTCTCCATATGTTCATCGCAGTGCACAACATCAGCATCCAATTCATCCTGTATGTCATTTCAACACAATTATTTTACACTAGGAGCCATCAGCATCTATTCACTGTGACACAGTACATTTTAGATAAAAACTTCCCTTTAAGAAAAGGATTGAAAGCTCAGGGAAAGAGGCACTTCCACACTATTTCACTTGCCACGACTCTCACTCAGCAGCGTGGCACCTCCCCTTCTGAGAGGCCAATGCACTAACAAAACAGAGGACCCTGTTTCTGATCTTCATCCATGTACTTCTACCCGCAGCCTCCAAAGCGCTTTGGGAGCAGGTGGTTAGTACCAACTGTTGGTTGTTACCAAGAAACACAGCTCATTACAGCATCCGTTCCTGCACCAAGACATATAATTTGGAACAGTGTTGGAAAGAACAGGACCGTAAGTGACATACATCCCCTCCTCTTTATTGTACAACATGAGTACTGTGGAGATCCAAGACATATCAATCTCCTCATCCATCTGCAGTGATACCACCTTGGATTGTACACAGAGACCAAAAAAACAGATGGACCTGACCTTATGCCTACTGGAGTCTGCACAGAGACCTGAGAGTTTGGTCTGCCTGTCGAGGCATACGCAGTAGGGGAAGGTATTACGCACATGTAATCATGAAGTGAACAGGGTATATATGCACGTCATTCATTTGTGAGCGGACCGAGTCCTATGTGAACAGAGAGAACTTCACTAGAAATAGAATCAATTAAAGCACAGAAGAAAGACTGGGAGTAAGAATGGGGAAAAAGAAAAAAGGGAAAAAAGAAAGGGGGGAGGGGGAAGATAGATCAATACCCATGACAGGATAAGTGAGAGACAGGGAGAGAAACATGCGTTGGACAAAAGACCCAAAGCACTGCGGAAGTGTCCTGTAGGACAAACAGAGCATTAAAGCCATTGCAATGACAGTGAGAAGCACTGAATGAGAACAACCTGTAAGTCAGTAAAAGTAAAGTGTAAAGAATATATGGCTTACATGTTAAAATAATGATAAATAGTATCTTAAATTTCCCCTTTGTCCCAAAGCACATCAGACAGGACAATATAGCAGGAAAGCTGCAGGTTGAAGCATAGGGACGGTTTAGCAATGCACACAATAGCAAAGGGCAGGAAGAGAGGGACCATTACATTCAATTGAAAGGGTAAGAAGAATTTAGAAAGACAGAATGTAATTACTTAAACTGGAGTCTTGCCAGGATACTAGAGATACGAACCTTCCTGTAAAGACCTTTAAGAGGTAAAACATCAGGTACAAAAGAAGCCTCGGAAGATTATACACCAAAGTTCTGAGAGCACAAAAAGAAAATGCACTGCAGAGGAAGAAAGCAAAGCTACGCAAGAGGTTAAGCTAAATAACAAGAAATTTTCAAGTGAATTAAGAACATGAGGTCAGTGAAGGAGACAGCATGACAGTCCTCTAAGAGGTAGGAACTGTAATTTATTCACAAGAGGGGGAGAAAAGCAGTAATTCAAAGTGTGCTGGAGCCAAGAATCCAAGTGTAAAGTTCAAAAATGACATATTCTGTCAAAGGAGTTTGAAAGAAACATACTACACCAGGTCAAAACATTAAAACGTAGGAAATTACTTGGAAAAAGCCACCAGATCATAATTGTTTTTAACCAAAACCTTAGTTGTAACAGGCAAATGTGAAGCAAGTGATGATGGGGATGAGACTGTAAATCAAGCTGTATGTTGCTAACAGGGGAAAAAGAGAAAAATCCAAGATAAACAATGCACAAATTAAGCATTGCAATGGAGGGCAGAGGTCAACAGGAAGCATTTTTCACTATTAAAAGGATGAAGTAGACTAAAAGAAAATAACAAAGTGCCAAATCTCCATTCTTAAGAATATGAGGTAAAATTAAGCTTTCCACCAACTACTGCTGTGTTATATTAATAGTGAAGAGATACATGCAATGGCATAACATTTAAAATAACAATAACCAGTGAAAGTCAGGAAGGGGAAGTGGCCTGAAAATCCAGTCATAGTATGTTTCTGCTACACACAAATTTAATACAGTTTGGTCCCTCCAGTAATCCTACATTGACACGACCAGCTATTTTGCAGAAGAGATCTGGAGGGGACCAAAAATCCCCTATGGAGTTCTGAACTAAGGTCCCTGTGGCTTGATCACAGTGTATTAGAGTCAAAAAAAAAAAAAAAAAAAAAAAAAAAAGGCATAGGAGACTTCAGACAATCTGGTAAAACAAAAAAGAATTTCATTGCTGGGGGAGGGAGGCACAGAGGAGGAACCAACCATGATCATATTGATGTAGGGAACTGTCCCATCTGCAAAAAATGTTTTTTCCACCTTTCCTATATTTTTAAGAAATAAAGCATGTAAAGAAAACATGCGTTTGTGCCTATGAAACAATATGAAACAATTCAGGAAGGGGCTTCTTTTAGATGAACCAAGTGGCATAATGATTCTATGAGCACTTCCTCACTACAGAATCTCTTTGTTTATCTGCTCAGGACAACTCAAGTGGCTTTCAAGAAACAGAAATCAAAATAATAATAATAATTAAATCAATCAATCGTAGCTCAAAAAGATACTGTTATTGAAGGATTTACAGTATAAGTGCACAGAGACCCACCCACAAAGGAACCTATCATCTTCCTGATTTAGAAGCCAACTGATTTTGCATAGGATAAAACAAATAAGGATTTCGGAATATAGATGGTGAATTGTTCAATTAGTTTTAGCTTTGCATTGCAGCAGCTAAGGGAAAATCTGATCAATATAGTGAACGTTCAGCTTTCTAAACATAAAGCACATTTCATACAAAGCTGAACATTTTTCTCCTTGTCACACAGAATTATCTTAATTATTGTTTCAAGGAACAGCTTTACATAGAATCATTTAGTAGTCCAAAATGCTGCTCAGAAACTCATCACTGGAATAATTTATGATTTTTCTTTCCTAACATCTTGGGCTTGTTTGATATGCTTGCCATTTCTCGCTGACAGGGAGGTCGATTAAATCACATTTATATTGTAAACGTATGCATTGCTTTTTACCCTAGGCGGCGGATGAAGAGATACAGAGCCCCATGGGAAAAGCAAGCCAATCCACTTTCATATTGCAAATTTCTGCTGTTCGGAAGAAATGAATGGTTGCCAGGGAGAGCTGGGAATTACTCGAGGATGCAAAATGTTATTTTAGAATCCTTTTGAGAGAGGTTTTTCTCTCCCCTACCTCACCATTTTCACATCTTCTGCTAATGCAGCTCACATCAGTTTCTATGAAAACACTGAAGGAATGCACTTCACCAGCATTCTTCAGAGGATCTGTATAAATCAGGCTTTTACTCTTCCTGCATAAAGCAGGCCATTTCTTTACTTTCAAAGGGAGAGGGGAGAAGGGATTTGTAACACTTTCCAAAGCATTATGTCTCCCAAAGATCATTCAAGATGAGGAAGGTCACCACGTGTTTTTGAACTAAAAGAAAGTGTTAAAAATGGGGAGGGTAAAGGTCATTGCTCAGGGCCATGGAAAAATGAGGCTGCAGTATCATTAACCTAACAGAACTAATTAGGAAACATTCAGCTTTTATAAATTATGCAAAGCACTCAATTTACACTTTTTCAGATTTCTACCATAACAGAGATAATTAGGAAACATTTACAGCAACAGTGTAACCTAATAAAGCACCCTTTCATATCAGGATACCTTCCCACTAATACTTGCATACCTACAATAATGAGAAACAAGTATTATTACCTGAAAAAGCTTTATGGAAACTGTTTCATCTGTGACCTAAGACCAACAAGATCACATTGGTATTTCCCGTTCACTTAATGCAATAGCAAAGAGTCAGTCAGTCAACCAGCTAGGTAAGTAACTGATTCCATACAACTCTAAGGCTTTTCACTAGTTCAATGATGGCAGAAAATCAGTTTATCTGATTTAACCTTTAGAATATATACCTTGTCTTTCAAGGATTATGTAAACTCAGGGTCAAATCCTGCAGTGGAATTCATCCCCACCTAGTAATATTTTAGTGTTAACTTTATCAGCATTAAGTGTTCTGAAATATCAGCTTGGTTCTCTGCTTAATTTTTAGAAGGTTTACATAGACAAAGTATTAAAAAAATGATGCTTTAACAAAAAAAATCCCTAACTCAGGAACATGCAGCAAAGGATGACATCTTTACAGCATAGAAAATATCCAAGTTATTTAGCTCTACACACTCTGTATCTGTTTTTGAAACATAGTTTGTAGAGCTAACCAGATGCTTTTCCTCCTCCCCTCAGAGGGAAAGAGAGAGAGAAAAGAATATATAAAACATGGTGAAAAAGAATGGGGGCTGAAATCAAACTTGGGGGAGAGGGGGGAGGGTTGTAGATAAGAGGGGGAGGTAAGGATAAAATCTCATGAAAGTCAAAAGGTATAAAAATTCAACTACCTCTAGTATTTCAGGGGGTTAAGGAGATATGCAAATACACTCCTGCCTTCAGATCTTCTATTTGTAATGCTTTAAAGAGTGAGTTACAGAGAGATTCAAAGCCCACTGATGTCAGTGGAAAGATTCCCTCCACTGATCCTTAGATGTTCTGTAGGAAACACATCCAGATTTGACTACAAGATTTTTGATGGCAGTGCAAAGGACTTTACAGATAATCATGGAGATTCAGCTTGTGAGCTGTGGGAGATAAAGACCAAGAATGAATTCTGGTATACTACAGCTGTCGGAAAAAGTGCAGAACACAACTCAGCAGAGTTTTCTTGTATATCATCCATCATTTTTCCTCCCATAAACTTCACAATCAAAAATAGACACCGTATGCCTGAGAACAACAAAAGTTGATCTATGTAAGTTCCTGACATTTTTCCTCTTTACCAAAAGTAAAGCGTTCACAAAAAAATTTGCAAAACTCCTATGTATTTCTGCCATTGACAGAACACCAATACCTACGCAACTCTAATGAATAGTCACTCTTGGAATCTGTGTTATCACTGTGTAAAGTCTTTGTCATGACTCAGAATAAAATGTACACAGCTTTTCTCCATCACCTGTGTTTACCTAGTTATAGCAAAGGTCTAACATTCCATTATTACAGTCTCTAAGCAGAGGATCAGCCCCTCAACCAGGTACACTGCATTCCCTGATGCACGATGTCATTTGCTGAAGTGGTGTGTATAAAAATCAGCCAGCATTGAATGATGTGTAAAAAGTTAGCAATGCAAATACTAGCATTTTCTTTACTGGTAGTATTAACTTTCTAATTTTTTTTGTGTGTGTGTTTATTGTCTTGTATCTATTTATACAAAATGCTCATGGTGTATGAATCTCTTGTTGTTCGCACATCACAGTTTAATTCATGCTTTTACATGTTTTAGTGCTACTTTTACCATAAATGACAAGAAAGCAAGAAAATACACTATCATCAAAAATTATTACAGAGAGACCATGAACAAAATCTTCAATAGTATAAATTCAGTGTAGTCAGATACTTTTAGTGGAAGTTATCACAGATAGCAAAAAACACCAGGAAATCATGGGACATGGATTATATTTCTGGTTCTGCCACTCACCTGCTTTGTAACCATGGGGAAATCATGAAGGCTGTTTAATTCCATTTCTGCTTTTCTTCATTGCTTCTTAGGTGCATTAGGCACTACTATAACCTAGATAACAACACTAAAGATAACACAGAGCCTTCAAAAATAAACTAATTTTCAAGACATTTTTTCTATACTTTTGTTTCCCTGATTGAAAGATGCTTACTAGCATGGCAGGTGTGACCATCAGTCATTGCCTGGTAAGCCATGAGAACATTGCACAGATTGACAGATACACTGGACATCAGGCCTTGGAGTAATGGAGCTCTGCTAGAAGTCTCCCAAACTTACTGAAGCTATGGTTTAAAAGACAGTCAAGGTATTAAAACAAAACAGAGTACAGAGACCCAAAAGAAGCCATGAGAAGCATTTCATCATTTCCATTCTCCATTGACACCAAAGAAAAGACACCTTCCACAGTTGGTCCTGAGTGTTAGTAGATGATGGAAAGAAACATTGCTCAATTTCACAAACAAATGGTTCCAGTAGAGCTGCCAGAATTGCTGAGTGAACTTACACAGCTTCATTATCTTGCAACTATCATAAAGGCTGAATACACAAATTTATCCATCTTTCAGAGGTACTTTTCCATAAATTGCAAGGAGGCACAAAAAGAAAATAATGTTGCAGCTTTACAGATATAACACTTTGAAAGCTCAGCTCCAACAGCTCTATTCATAGCTGCAGCCACTCAATAGAGACCTACCTACAGTTTTGTCAGCTGTTCCAGCCATCTCGGATTGCCCGAGGGCACTGCTGTGGCTATGGTAAAAATGCTTCACATGAATTAATCTAATCTCTCACTACACCTGAATCCTGTAAATGTTTTAGTCCTGATACGACGACCACCATCTCTTTTTGTTTGTTCTACCCTTGCATCTCATATTCCTTTAAAAGCAACTGGTTGAGGTAGTTCTCCTTGAGTAGGTGCTTTTTAAATTCTAATAACCTACTATTGTCCCAGGCTGGCAGAGACACACAATCCAACCGTGCCATCCCACAGACGTTCAGTAATAGAGCAATTCCCTCAGCAACTGCTTCGTAATATCTATAAGAACTCTGAAGTTGTACAGATACCTTTCCCAAAACTTCCACCAACATCAGTGGTCTTGGAATAATCTTCACTAAATTTGACATGAGTTCTGTGGCCAGGACCTGGGTCTCCTGAACCTAAGCCCATTATCCTAATCATAGACCTCCTGAGCAAATTTTTTTAAAATAACGCAAATTCACCAAGCTTTTTTCAACCTTAAAAAGTTTAAGATTCAAAATAGTCTTCAAGTAATCCCCCTCATTTAGGAGTCCATCCAGTAATCCTTTTTTTCTTGAATAATTCCCAATATAAGTACAACTATATGAATGAGAAATATTTGCTCATAAAATAAAAGCTGCCTCGTCTGGTCCCTCATTAGTACAAATTCACCTGTCCTTTGTTTTCAGCTTCCGGCTGAGAGGAACAGCTATAAGTTATATTCATTACAGTCCTCATTATGACTTTTGCTACAAGAACAAGCTATCCTAATTGCAAGACAGATGAGAAAGACAGTGGCATCCTGTAGTATCGTGACCTTTCCAACATTTCATATTTTGCCTTGCTGACCATTCCATCTGCTTGTTGCACACTGCAGGGAAGAACAGAATAGTCATGCATGACGGTAACTAGGAGGAAAGTTAACCCATTACTGTAAACCCATGTAATCTCATTAAAAGTCTTAGTTAGGTCCCGTCTTGACTCCTGCTAAACTGCCAGTGCTTAGCCTGCTTTATGTTAATAGTGGCACTAGGCAGTTTTTTTTTTAGTAATCTCTCTGAGATTCACAGATTGAGCTTCTTTTGTGAAAAAGCAATGATGGATTATTATTCTGGGCAACACTTTGCAACAAGTGGCAAATCACGTTTAATTCCTTAGATATTCATTATCATAACACTAATCCATCTGGCATTAACGAAGGAATAATATGCAAGCCTGTATTCTTTCTTTTGCAATTCAGTACAAATCTTGAACAGCTTTTGAGATCTTTTTATCAGAGATCCCCAGATACTACTATAATATTACATTGTCACTAATGTCTCAGCATTTTTATAATTTGACTTGAAGACTATGGCATAAAGTCCAGCAGATAAGGCCTAGCCTTTCTGTACCTTCCTACAGTATTGGCACTTGGTAACATCATTATTTCTCATTGGCTCTAGACACTGAGCCAAAATGCTTTGACAAGCACAAATGTTTGCAAAACTAGAGAAAATAAAATAAAAGCCAGAAGCAATTGACAGTTCATATCGGGAAAGATGCGAAAGATAGACTGATGTAGGAAGTTGTAATTTCAAGGCACAAGTTATTACAAACCTAGCTCTAACAGTGACCAGAGGTATACATTAAACAGGTACATTTCTTTAAATAAAACTGCAATGTCTTTTAGCAGTACGAACAGAGAATTATGACACAAAGGATTTCAGATCAAAGATCTATACACATCTGCTTCTCCTGAAGACTGACCAAGCCATGGAAACAATCTGAGAAGGGTAAACCTCCCCAGACAGACATGGCCAAGGGCCAAGACTAGGAGGGAGATGGGTAAAGGAATAGTAGGAACAGTCTCAAGGGGACAGTTCAGACCAGAATAAGAAAAAAAAAAAAATACAGCAGAGAAAAAGTATTTAGGAGTCAGATATTTAAGAATCTAAAAAATAACAAATGGAGCCGAATCTTATGGAAAAACAAAGAGGCAAGCAACGGAGGGCTGAGAGAATGAGCAAGAGATGCTTACAGCAGTACAGAAGTCACTCTGAGGAACAGAAAGGGAAGCAGAGCTGCAGGAAAGCAATTGAATTTGAGATGTTGAATTTGAGATATTGGTGGTCCAAAAAGAAATATCCAATATATAGTTAAAACACAAAACTCCTAAATGTGTGACTGGGATGTCAAGAGGTAGATATAAAAGCAGAGAATATCAAAGTTAAATACTACCTTTGCAAGAATACATATAAGGGTCTACATATCCACATGGGAAAACTGATGGAAATGTGACTGTCAAAACAAATAAGCCTTTAAAAAAAACCCCAAAAATGGACAACAGCCCGTTATTTTGGCTTCTTAAAGTTTGAGAAAGCTACACCTTTCTAAATGCTCTTTGCCTGCATTCAGTATGTAAATAACCCCAGTCATAAGGAATTAATAATTCATAAGCAATGATGTTAAAATTAATTCTCCCGTGTCTAATTTTCTTCTTTAAAAAAAATACATAATACACAGTGGAAATGAAAATGGCTCAAGCTGTTTTACACTGGTTAAATGTATTCATGTTTTCTGTAGTGCACTCTCTCTCTTTGTATGAGAACTGTTAAGTCTCATTAATATTATTATTTAATAAGATTAGTAAAAATTAAAATCCACCATTAAAAAACCCAGAAACATGTTTCCTTTTGTTTACAGGTAATTAGGTAATTTTAAAACAGCACAGAGAGAAAGAAATTAATTAATCAGGGAGGAGAGAGTAGAGAGGAACCGATTGGTATTGCATGAGTAACTATTAAAAGGCACACTGTGTTTCTTCATATATTTCAGTAAAATAATAGTATGTTAAGTCCAGAGAATTTTAAACATTCAGAATTTTACAAGGCATTAACTAGCTTTCCTATGAAGTAAGCCATTCAAATGGCCATTACAAACGAGGAAATGGACAGATTATAAGATTTTCCCAGAGACATTTCAATATGTCTATAAAACACAATGTAGTGAGTCAGGGATATATGCAAGGCTGGAATGCAGAAAGTGGTGGTACTGAAGCAANTTAGGGACATGGTTTAGTGGGCATGGGGGTGTTGGGTTGACGGTTGGACTCGATGATCTTAGAGGTCTTTTCCAACCTCAGTGATTCTATGATTCTATGATGATGCATTGCAGCATCTGCAATTATCTAAGGGACTAGTTCTCGTGTGGCACATTTTGTTTCTCTAAAAAGCCTCTGATATGTGATCAGTGTTGGAGAATGTGACTTACTGTGATGTGTAGATGAGGTGCTTAGGGACATGGTTTAGTGGGCATGGTGGTGTTGGGTTGACGGTTGGACTTGATGATCTTAGAGGTCTTTTCCAACCTTAATGATTCTATGATTCTATGATTCTACTGATGCTTATCATGTAGCAAATTAAGTGTATATCTAACTGCTGAGGGCCTGATCCTGGTTTCACCTAAATCACTGAAGTAGGATTCAACACAAGACTTAGTTCTTACCCACAGCTTACAAAAGGAACATCCAAATTAAATAAATCAGCTACTCCAATACACAGTAAGGAATAAACACACCAAGGGCAGCAGGACAAATTGAGAGAACCAACTGCAAGCAAAACGCACTTACGCAGTAAGGATTTCTGCAAATACATGAAACGCATGGACAAATCACTGAGCTGCAAAAATTGAGTTAGATAGAGAATACTTCTATGCCATTCTGAGGTAAAGGCCTAAAATTATTCATTAGTAACAGACCAACTATTTACATACTCACGAGCAGGCAGGATCAATTCACATTGCATGAAGACTAGATTCCTTCAACTCTTTAAACTCCAATTCAGAAAAGCACTTAACCATGTGCTTAACCATAAGTGCACACCCATGTCAATTCTTGTTCATGAAAAACTTACATGTACACTTAAAGGTAATATCGGTTTAAATACTTTGGTATTCAAACTGGGTGACCAGTCTGGCCCTGCTCTCTCCATTGCAGCTTGTTGCAACATTGCCTTAATGATTCTAAGGGCCCACCCTGCGCTGGGGCGGCCATGCTATTGGGTCCAGACCCTTCCCATTTTTCACCTTTTCTTTCACCTTGCTAAACTGCGCCTGAATAGTCTTTTCATTAATGCGCTTTGTAGGTCAAAGTACAAACAAATATTCTCAGTTGTCCATCACTAAAGTCCTTTAAGGGAAATCCCTTTCATTCACTGCAACCTGCCTCGGGCTCCAAGGTAGATGGGCACATGCTTCACCCATCAACAAAGTGGGGCATGTTTGACTTACACACTGAGTAATTGTACTGACTCGGGGGTGTAATACCAGCAACTCCTGATCAGTTAAAGGTAACTCCTGAAGCTTGAATCATCACACACTGGCTTTTGTGTTGTAGGTTTTGGGGTTTGTTTCCCCCCCACACTTTGGGGTGGGGACTAATCACAAGAAAACAGAAAAATATCCCCACACTTAAGCCTGGCAGTAATCTCTCTTAAACGCAAGCAGGCATTTATTAAGTTGCTCTATCAATCAGTCAACCAACATTAAAAGATGGTACCAACATGTTCGAACACCACTAGATACCAGTATTTCCACTGAAAAAATGTACTTAAAAATACAGTGTGAGAGGGTGATAAGTTATGTGAAAGTGCTATGTCAAAGAGTATTCAAGAACTTGCACATTATTAATTTCACATCCCTACAGAACACCCAGATGTGGTCAAATTAAAGATAAAACTAATGACGGTAACTCATTAGGTTGTCAGAGAAAGTCTGTGATAGTAATAGATTAGAATACAAAGCCATGTGAGTGCCCAAATGATATGAAAGTATCAGAGTATATGGCAGAGTATAAGCCATATAGCTTGATAATATTCAAAAACATATTGTTTCAGTCTCAACTTAGTGAACTACAACTAGACGAAGTAAAAATATCTTAAGAAATAAAATGGACGTGCCTCATATCTTCATATTGCGTGTCATACAGCGCCTTTCATCTAACATTTTGCTATTTACCATTATTAACATGCCATTTGTGCTGGATCATCCTCAGTCAAGACAGTAAATGTCAGGTTTTGCCTGAAAGACCTTTACATTCTTGCTGTGAAACACCAGTCAATTGGTCACACTGATTTAAAGAAACACAGGAAGAGTCATATTGTCTTGAAAATTCATTTTTAATATTTCTACCTCTATCACCTCAATTCAACTCTATTAATTATAGTATTTTTTCATTAATAACTTTGCTGTTACAGAATTAGAAATGTAATTTTCAAAATTAGTCAAATAGTAAAAGATTACAAATCCACTTTCAGCTATTGGAAAAACACAAACACTGCAGGTTTGCAGCATTTTTTTTTTTAAAAGGATTTGGCTCCACTAATACCATGAGTTTGGCAGTTCCTGCAACAAAAATTCAAATTAGAAGCATCTACAACGCTGTGCATAATTTTTAAGATAGTGCTTGCTAGCTCCCTAATCTAGAAGTCAGTTTTTGAAATTCTGACAAGATATTTTAGCTTAGGCATAACAACCTTCTTCTTTAAGGCAACCAAGACAGTGCTTTCTTTACTTAACACCTTCAATGCTGATAGATTGCTCGCCTATCTCCTGACACTTTAGATCCCAAGAGAAAATGTATTCAGATGAATCAGAGGATGTATCTGAGGATTCTATATTTCCTAGGTGTAGCTGGTGGAAGTCTATCAGCATTAGAGAAGTTAATTAGTCAACTGAGAGCTGGAATCTCACCAGGCTAATTTTTGCTGTCAGGGATAATGATAGATTTTTCAAGCCTTAAACCAACAATTGGTGCAAAAGATCAACTCACTAATGATTGTCAATTAGTTGTGTGACTGCTGACTTCATTTTTCTGCCTTTGAAAAACATGTCATACTCATTCAACAATAGCCCATACCACCTGTATTTTGCAGCTGTGAAGATACAGCTATTCCAAATAAATCCCACAGACACCAAAGCTAAATGTTTTTTGGTAAATAGTAAATGCCTTATTGTTGGAATGTTATTAACCGTGTTCATTTGTCTAGAAAAACACAGTGCAGCATTCATAACTGCAAAATAATCTAAATCTTTCTGACAATAAGTTAAATCGTCCATTGTAATAGCTTATAGCTATCTTCACACAAGAATTAAAGACAAGACTTTAGTTAGGAAACTGAAGGGTACCTCTCAGAGCAAATACATATTACAAGTCATCTCCAGTAAACAAAAGGGTATCAAACTTCAGAGTTTGTATATTCACTTACACACATCTGTAATTGTAGCAGTAGCAGAGGTGGTGGAGAGGCTCTATAAGGGAGGGTAACACTCCTCAGAAAGCAAGAAAATAAAATCAGTTAGAAGAAATTTACCTTCATCCCAATTCAGCGCTGCCTTTAGTTTAGCAAATGTTTTCTTTCATAGGGAAGAGCACAGCTCAGTGGAAGAGTTCAAAGCATGACCTGACTACGTAATCTCAGCAACCACAACCCAGGAAGCAATGGGAACTTCTCAAAGTCTTCTTCATAAATAAGCGTATGTTCATCCAAAGTAAATGTAAGCTTCCACTCCCACAACAAATTCTCAGAATGGTACAAAGTTTCCCCGACACTAATTCGAGGTAGCCCTCAAACTGAGTTGCTTGCTGGAGAAAGAGAGCAGCTCTGCCTCCACTCCATCCTTGCCACTCCCACCCCACTAGCAAAGGCACCAGTTGTGCTAGCAAGAGCAACGCCTTTAGCAAAGTCTCTGCTACTAGAAATCTAATGAGAACCAAATTGAATTTTTACCCTTCCTTCATGTTAAATAGTGTAGGTTATTAGTAATATAGACATGGAAATAATACTGCGGCATATGACTGAAAATACTGAGCACTGAGAAGCGTTCTTTTTATGTGCCTGAGCACACACTACAGACCCAGGTTCGCGCTGGGAACAGTACAAATGCTTGGTTCCTAAACCTTTCAGCCCGTTTTATCATCCTACCAACGAAAAATCTCAGCTCAGAGTAGCTTAGCACCCTGTAACAAGTTTCCTAGTCTTGCATGGGAAGGGCAGTCGTTGCACGTGAGAAGGAATACGTTCTCTTCCAACTCTCTCCAGGTGTTACTGATGGATACAGAAGGTCAGACTGTGTCCTAAATGCCTCCACCACTGACTTCCATGGCCACAGCCACTCTGCCTTAGCCCTTGATTACTTGAAAGTAACAGAAAAGCCAAGCATCAGTACCTGAAGGCACAGCATGAGGCTGACAGATCCATTTCCCAGATCTTACAGCTAGGAATAATAACTTTGCAAATGACTGCAATAAGACTGGCCAGAAGCTCTGAGGAAGATTATAATATATTGCAACAAGCCTTTTAGAAAATTTTAGAAAGACTACTATCCAGGCATTGCAGAGCTCCTTAAAGGTAAATAGCAACATATGTACAGATCTGTTGTGCCTTCCCAAACTATCTAAAGAAAATGACTTATCTAGAGAACCTGTTCATTATTTTGCAAAGATTATTTTAAATATTCTGTTAAAGTAAGTTCTTTGTGATTTCATTCAGAGAATGAAAATTGACAAAACTTGTCACCACATTACAGATGGAAAAATAGAGGCTTTGGGAAGCTGAGCAACTAGTCTAAGTTCCCCTCGTATACCAGTGGTACTGAAATGAACTCGGTTGTAACACTACTTCATTTATCATTAAAACCCAAGTAATCGGTATACATAGAAAAGAATTTTAGGGCTTAGTTTAATAGTTTTAATTGGAGGTTTCATCATCATTCAAGTGTTAGGAATTTATTAAAAAAACATCAAAAAGAATTATCCCAGCCAGTAACAATAATAAAATGCCTTTTGTAAGTCAGAAGAAAAGGGTACTTTTAGCTAATTTAAAAATCTTCAGAATGCCAGATTTATCATGAAACTCCCTCTGAGACACTGCAAGTCACTACCTAAGCAATATCATACCACAAAAAGCCTTGCTTGTACTACCCCACCAGTCCCTGCCTGTGCTCCTTTTCCTAAAGAGTTTCTCTAATGTCCACCACTTCACATATTGATGTCTGACCTACATCTCATACTGCTCTTCCTCAATGCTCCTCTGTTCCCCGCTCCCTGTATGTTCATCTATTCTCTCAACTAGTGGTCTTCAACAACCTGTTCTCTGTATTTCAAGCCCCTGCTCCAGAGCATAAAAGTGCTAAAGATTCTCAGTAAATCAGAGTTAAGGACTGTTCTGATGTCATTCTGAGTAAAAACTAAAATTTAGAATTAAGAAGAGGAAGAAAGGTAATCATACAGGTAGCCCGGCATGAGAAAACTCACTCTGAAAAGCTGAAGTCTGTGGACACTAATGCAATGTATGACAGCATCTAGGAAAAAGATGAGGTAATCTTAAATAAAAGCATAACACTTGGTTCTAACCTTTACTGAAAGCAGGGATCCGTTCAGTAAGGGAACCTAAATGAGCAAAATTCATAAGGATATATCATTTTTAAATAATAAGCTTTGGAGCCTTGGTATTTGATCAGCAGTTTCTGAGCCTCACCAAATCACAAGTTTCCCCATCAGAAAGGGTTAGGCTTATTTACTTATTTAGTAACAGCAGCTGAATGGATGGTGCAATTTCCTGATTCTGGCAGCTGGCACATAGAGAAAACCACCAAAACCCATGACAGCTCTAGTAAAAATTCTCAAGAACTGATACCGCTCCCTCTTCCAAAAAGCCTGTGAGGGCCAACCCTCCAAAGATGTTGAAAAGACACTGCTCAACCAGAACGGGAGTTGTCAGTATTTAGCAATTCCAAAATCAAAAAGGAAAAAAAACTCACGCAACTCCCATTATTATATCATGGTGTAGCAATTAATATACTGTATTTCTGTATGAATTGTCACACAGAAAGCTGATGTTAAANTACTAAAATTCCCTTGTCTCAATTTTCCCAATTTCCTATCTGGAAAAACAATTTTCAATGATCTTGCAATTAGCAGTAGTAATGCACAGGCTGAAGTGTAGTTATTCCTTATTCAGTTCCCAACTTGAGACCAATGAGTAACAGTGGGAATCTTCTACATGGTACTTAATTCTATTTGCCCGAGTTCCCACGTTGTTTTGTTTCTCCAGGGTTTTGGGGTTTTTGGGGTTTGTTTGTTTGTGTTTTTGTTTTTTTTAATTTAGAAAATTTTTAATTTAGAAAATTAATCTCTGCTCCACTTCTGGGAGCAGAGATTGCATTTTGGTTTATGTCCATGTGGAAGAACATAATTCCATCCTAATCGGGCACCCAAATTAAGTAACCTCTGTCTTATCTGTATTTTTCAAAGCAGGCAAATACAGTAACCTGACCAATAAATTTAGCAGTGCCAGTGGCATCCTTCAATTTGTAATTTCCAGAAAACCACGTGTATGTTTCAGTAACAGGGCATGCTGTAATGGGGCTTTTTTTTGTTTTAAATTCACATTAAACCTGGAGCTAGGCTAGACAGCACATCATATGGGAAGGGGGAAAAGAAAACTTCACATCACCGGAATTCTGTCTCAGTGGGGGCTGGGAGCTTGGATGTTTTTTGGTTATTGCTATGCTGAGTGCTAAGATGGCTGTTAAATATTTTATCAGCCAAGACTAAAATCAAGAAATGTGCTGAAAACAAGGGCTGAATAATCTCTGTTTTGAGTCTCACACTGTGCAGATACACGAGTAGATTTTCATTCCTTCCTCCCCCTTCTATTTGTGTTTCTCTCAATTATCTCCCCCAAAGCAGCTAGTCTGAGGGTTTTCTTTTCCACAGCAGTGGCTGTGGTACAGTGCACTTTATAAGGGCTGACAGTAAACCGAAGTAAACATAAGGACACAGCGGCATTAGGGATGTCAGTCTGCAAATACAATTTCGTTGTAATTCTCTGCGTGAGGTCTGGGAGCAGCCGATGGCTGAATTAAGAACAGTGCTTTTGCAGATTTTATGAGGCTGATGCATGTGACTATCCTCCCTCCCTCTGTCATACTAGAGGCTTGGATGATGGAAAATCACATGATTATCTGTGCACGTATGTGTGCATGCACAGCAAAATGTATCTCTCTTCTCAGGTCCGTGCTTTTCCTTTCTCCCGTCAGCTCTTCTCAGTGACTCCCTAACACCAAACACCGATTTACTTGTAGTGGAAGGGCACGAGAACTAAGCAATGCTCCTTTCCTGCCTCCCACCTCCCTTCCCCTCTCCCTCCCCTGCACACACCAGAAAGCCCCTCTTAAAATCCTTTTTCTGCTGTAAACACTAACTTGAGCCATGAATTTATCTGCGCTTTCTACTCTGTGTTTTGTGCTGTCATCTGCTAATAGCAGAGTTTTTACCACCATCTGCAGCACCGTGGTTTCTCTCTGCCGTTTCTAAGAATTTGACAAATAAATCACATTGGATCAGTGGATCAAACATGAAATATACGGCACCGCATTCCGGCTTAGTCTTTGTTTCAGGGAGTTTAAATGACAGATGAGACTCTCCTCACAGGTACCTGCCCACGAGGAAACAGCGAGAGCTCTGGTTCGCTTTTGAAAGCATTACAGGGAGACGATGGAGAGCCGAGGTTGCCCTGGAACCAGAGCGGTTTGGCTCTGACAGAGCCCTGCCTGATAAGAGAAACAGGGCAGAGCCTGCACCGTGTGTCTGGAAAGGGTCCATCTTTGTTTCATAAGGTGGAGCCATTTCGTTAAAAGTTGATCGGTTTAGATACGGAAAAGAGGGGACACAGCCACGCGCCGGGCTTGGCTGCGTCGTCTTTCCATGTACCCGAAGTCCCGGGCTGGGAAAACGTCCGCAGCCGGGGCCATGTTCCGCTTCCTCCGAAATCAGAAGTATCGATTTCTTCCCAGCCCCGCTCCCGCCTCCCGCACCTTGCGGGCGGCAGAGCAGCTGCGGCCCGGGGAACTGTGGGAACGGCTTCGCATCCGAGCCCATTAGTCACCAGATGTCACCTTCCGCTGCCAGCGCCGCAAACAGCCCGGCAGACAACGTCCCACGCATGCTGAACACCCGAGCGCCGGCTCGCTCCCTACCGCGGGCAGCGCGGCGGGTCGCCGCCACCTCCCGGCCCCCGGCCCCCGGCCCTGTGAAAGAAACACCGCTCTCCTGAAGACGTAATTGATTTTATTCACCGGAGGAAATACCAGCTTCTCTATCGATTTCTGCATTTGCTGAATTTATTTTGTTTTCTCCTCTGTGTGATACCATGAAATGTTATTAAAAAGGTGGTGTAGATCAAACAAAATTATTTGTTTTCCCCTAGAAAGAATTTTCTTTTAACTACCATATTTTAAACATCGCAGCTCAATTGCAGGGAAAGAAATTATTTAGCATCCACAGCCATTATCTGGTGCTCGTTAGCAAGTTGTTTATGGGGCTGCAGAACGCAGGGCAGAAGGCTGCTGCACAGCCCGCCAGCACGTTCTTCTCTGCATCGACAATTTCTTTTATAGCCTCACCAAGCTCTCCCATCATTTCACTATGAAAGGCCGAGCAGTTATTACAATTAGATTTTCAGTGGTATTTTAAAGAGTAAAGAAAATCCCATACAGAAACATCTATGAAAACTAACAGTGCTATAAAAAATAACTTCAATAAAGCTCTGCTGAGGTAAATGGGGGAGTGTTTTCATGGGGTTGTGTCAGCGTGTTATATTCCACAACCAAACACTGTTTAAAAATTTACTCACAGTGCAACAGACAGTAGTGTCACTATACTTAAGTAATTGTTCAAGTGTTCCTAAGGTGAAACCAACAACAACAACAAAAAACCCCACAAAAACAGATTTCAATTGAAATTTTAGGTGTTTCCAATTATACCGAGCAGAAACAGTGCTGTGTTATCAACTAAGATTCATACTTAAGATAAAATTTAGAGGAGGCTTAAGACAAAATTTAGAGGGGAGGTATGAGAATTACAAATTTTTCAAGCAAATCAGAAATGTAAATTAGGCACATGTTTTTACATATAACTGAAGTAGCACTGCATAAACCAGAAATATTTTCAAAAACATCAGAAACATTTAAATTTCCTTGAATGTATGCCTTGACACTGAAACAACCAGATGTATTTTTTATGAATTTTCAGTAAGTTAATTTCCTCTAGTCTCCTTTCTTTACATTTTGGGATTTTAGTGGTGTGAGGTTTTTTTTTTTAATCTGATAAAAAATTTCACATTTAATTATGATCCTACAGAAAATAAAGGCTATTTTGCCACTGTATTCAAAGGGCTAGGACTCCACTCCTAGTCTTTTAATAAAATATAAGGAGTTAAGCAAAAATTTATTCCGCAATAAAGGAAAACAGAGTATTTTAAAACAGACAAATAGCCGTACAAGTAGTGCCTTTTAGTAATGCCATTTTTGCAAGATGTTGATTCTTGAGAATGCCTTTCTTGTATTTTGACTATGTGTGTGTATGTATATATACACACATGTACACATAAAAAAAAATACACTTTATCTGTGTGACATTTTACAATACAATCTAAATAACAGTTTTTAGATTTAGGCATCCTATGAGATTCCTGCTGCCGCTGTGTGTATTGCTGCAGGTAAGATCAGATACCCTGTGGCACTGGGACACAAAAGATGGGAGGTTCCCTATTCAGATGCTCCACTTAAAAATGGGACTGTTCTTATTAAAACCTTGTGCTTGAGCCAGTTTCCTTGCCCAGAATCATTTCCTTTAAGTTGTGTACTTCATAACCAGATCTGCATGTAGCAGGAAGTTTAATTACAGAGCTCTTTTTTTCCAGGGAAGCTTAGCATCCACATCATCGTAGAGATGGAGTCCTACATTTAGGTTTATACATGACATACTCTAACATGGATGGGAGAGTATTCAGTCTACGCTGTTCAGAAGATTATTGATATTTGTTTCCTGTGCATATTATCCCATACCAGAGCAACACTGTGGCATCGCTTTTGTCTGCTCAGCCTCGGGCTGTGTTTTATAAAACATGAACAGTAATAGTAATACTTCATTACAATGTGAACTACATTTTTAGCATTCAGCTTGCAAGGAGGCGTCTATAAGCAGTATGTCAGAAAAATTAGGCCCCTGTGCTCTGCAGTGAAACACCTGAAGTTACCGGAATCTTTCTGAAATTTAGCTTAGTATTTCCAAAATCCCCCAAAATTCAAGATTTGTTTCTAAAAACAGCCATTAGCATAAGTGTTTATGGACACAGCTTCTTAACCACCATGTACCTAGCTACTGGTGCAGGGCATGCACAAAACCAACATATTTAATAGTATTTAATAGTATTTCATATAGTATGTTGAACTCAAACATTATTAAATTCAAACACAGTGTCCAAAGTGTTTAGGAAACATCTGGTTTGATCTAGTTGAAGATGTCCCTCCCTATGGCAGGGGGGGTTGGACTAGACTACCTTTAAAGGTCCCTTCCAATTCAAACTATCCTATGATTCTAAAACACTTTCACACCATTAAGAACTGCCATTTGTAAGGCTTTGGAATCTGGAAGTGCTCCATGTAAAAAGCTGTTATGCTTCTATTTTCAACACACCTCAGGACTTAATAAACCAGGCATTTCAAAACACAGCATGCTGAAATTTGGCATTTTCATTATGTGCTTACACATTATTGAACAGTGGGCAACATAAGGAAGAAAAAGAGAGAAGTCTAGCAGGAAGGTCATTTTCAAAATTAAGAATCTGTATTGTTGATGTTGCTGGTCAAAAGGTGCCCCAAACCATGTAAAATTGATTTTGTTTTTAAGCACTAATGATCAAAGTCTAGGGCACTGGCTCTGAATTAATGATTGGTTGGGTGGAGCTGATACCATTAACCTCAGGTGCTCATTAGTCTAGGACTACCTTCCATCAAGGTCATTAGTGCTATTAAAAGCTAAATATTTATCATAAAATAGTATTTTTTCATGCCTTATGAAAGAATTCCAGCAGAAATGCTTCGATTTCAGTTGTCTAGGTGCACTTGTCTAGGTCCCAGTGATACTGTCTACAACTTGAAAGAACTCACACCCAAACTATCACCACATTGTTGTGATTCAAACTAATTTTAGGGATTGGGTTCCGATATATCTAAATGTAGACAGAATTTGTACTTATGGTCTGTACTACTTGTTTATACTAACACACATAGGAAGCAGAGCTGGCAAAGACTCACTCAAAGCCATTCTCAGCTGAGAGGCAGCCCTTAAATCCCCTTCCAGCTGAGACTGGAGCCCAAGTTTTCTTTCTTCAACTTTTATTTGAAGGAGGTGGCAGGCAGTGGTTTCAGCTTGTAATGAGCACCTTTCACCGCAAGAACAGAGGTGAGCACTCATCTGGTTGGAGCTGCAGCCTCATTTGAGAAGCAGTAACTAGGTGGTGGTCAGGAGGAGTTTTCTGAATTCCTCAGTTGTGCTGCATGACTCCGCTCACATTGCCTATCATGGCTTCGTGCTGATATCAGAAGGGTCTGATGACAGAGACTGAGGGCCTCTGTAGCCTCACTGGGTCACACAAGGTCAAAGCTTGAGCTCACACAGGGCCAATCTAATAGTGAGCCCTGAAGAACAGTATAAAAGTTTATTACTTTACAAACCCATCCTACCCTGAACACTTATGCAGCCTGCATTACTAGACTGAGTGGCATAGTTTTTATACCAGATAAAATAACAGAATCAATATTTAAAATAGAAGCATGAACTAGTTTTAATTGGTGACGACATATAAATTCACCCAATGTTTCTTTTTTGCAGCTTTCTTGTTGGTTCTCGTAAATCAAAGCATAACTGAATTATCTATCTGGGACAGCATAGCACTGGTGATGTTAAAAGACACAGGCTGGCAATGTGATAATTAAGGACTCTCATCCCCAAGACCAGTCTGCTCTCCCTATGGTCTCAAACGCGTTATATTTTGCTACATGTCCTATAAAAGTAATATTAGAAAAGACTGGAGGAAACAGAATGGCAAGGTATCATTACTCCTTTTAATATATCCCCTAATATATTATTAATAATATAAGTAATCTCTTTTTTCCCCCCATCCCACTCTCTGATCCCTACCATTTGAAGATGCTTACTTCTAAATTTTCTTAAGTTTTGGCCACATTAAAGCATACTAGCTTTATCTTTACAATTTTTGCTGAAAAAACTATTCGGTCCAAAGCAAAGTTATTTTCTTGCTCGACACCCAGTTCCTTTCTATATATTGAATCTGGCTATACCACAATGCCAACAGCTTAATAGTGGTATACATGATTGCTTTCCTCAAAATATCTTTTGCAGTTACTGTGTATGAAGATGAGATGGCTTTATTTGAGTAATACTGTGATTTTCACTTCTGTCTTTTGAAAGGGAAACTATCTTCCCAGAAAAGAACACAGAGCACATAGGAAGTGAGCCTGAAATGGACCTCCCTATTCACTGATTCCAGTCCCCTGCTATCAGCAGCACCATATCATATCAGCTTGCCCATGCTACTCTAATTTAAAGGCTATTCCGAAGTCCGACTTGCTTTAATACAAAGGAACCTTCTAATTTCCAACCTAAAATTTATTCATGACCAGTTTATACCCACTTGCTCTTGTGCCTGTCCTTTAGATTAAGTAGCTCATCTCTTTTCCCTCCCTGTTTTATCTACCTCCATGTTCTTTGATGTATTCATAGGCAGCACTTGGATCCCACTCAGCTTAATTTTCTTAAGTTAAATGAGCAATCTCTTTTCAGTCTCTTCTCATAAAACAGGCTTTTCATTAACCTCATAGCAATCCTGTGTACCTGTTTCAGTTTGAGTTCATCTTTCTTGAACGTGATGAACAAACTTGTATCTGGTGTTTGAGATGAAGTCTGACCATTATGTTGCACTAACTATGTATGAGCTAACACTATTCAGTGTCAAGTGAATATACTTCATTTGCCAAACTCCAGGACCATGTGCTTGCTCCCACCCACAGCTGGCTGTATTCTGAAGTGATTGACTAACACACAAGTCTTTCTCTTCCCCTGCCATTTCCAGCTCATGGCCTCAGCAACAGAAAATAAAATTTCTATAAACAGAAAATAGAGAGAATAAAGAGAATAGAGAAAATAAAATCTCTACAAAATTGCTGTTATTAGCCCTTCACTGTGTTCTCTCAGAGACCAGTAACAGTCAAAAAAAAAAAACAAACCACAACAAATGTAATGTTAAAGTCAAACTCTTCATGCATTCATTGCCTAAGATGGACTATTCCACACATACATAAAAGAGTAAATGAATCCATATATCCGTATTTCCAGTATCAGAACACAAAGAGTCTAAGGCTTAGAAGGTTTTACTTTCCAACCAACTTGGGCACTTCAGTGTCTCAGACAGAAAAAAAAATAAATCAAACTGATCTCTCTGTTGTAAGCCACAACATGTTCTTTTGTATTTAACTATCAACTACATAATAAAAATTACTTGCCCATTTCACTGCCTGCAATGACACAACGGAGTCCTTAATTAGGAGAACCTAATTTTCTGAAAGTTTGTTTCTGGCAGTATTACAGCTCTGAAAGAACAGAAGTCTCATGTGTATCTATTTCCCACATTTCTGTAACCCACTTGCCTCAACACAGCTACTAGGTTAGCAGCACTGTCACAGTATTTTATCCAGCAAAATATCCCACCAGTGTTAGTGCTCCTCCCAAAGCACATTTGTTTCTCAAACACCTTGGGATATATTTGTCATTATTTGTATACATGACCTGCAATCAACTCAAGCTTCATTTCTGTACGCAGACTACCTGTATCACTAAGACTAACAATGGGAAAAGAAACACTGCTGAATTCTCACACTCCGCCCTCTGAAAGCATGCGGGGCATGGGCAGTTACGGGGGGAAAATAGCAGTTTCTTGGGTCCTTTGCACACAAAATCAAGCACCAGAACTGACACACAGAGAAAAGCAATTTTATCCCAGCAGAAGAACTGATGCAGGTTTCTTTCATCTTAGAGCAATGAATGAGACAAGCAGCAAGTTGTACCCGCAACTAGAATCTGTCAGTCACCATTGATTTCCTGTACTCCTCGGGTAGCACCGCTGTGGCCAGCGTGAGATTGCACGGTAACAACCTGACCCCTTTATGTCAAATAGAAAATTTAGCTGGTGGGCTGCTCTGAAGTTTGCAGCCAAATGAAACTTCTCAGTGGCTCTCTGCACTCATGCTATTCATTTCTGGTTTACCCAGACATCTGTTTGTACACCCAGAAAAGGCTAGGAAACTGCTACATAAATGAAGTGAGGATATGCAGTTGTAGAGATTTTTAAAAGATAAAGCAATTATTTAAAATTATAAAGAATATTAAAGCTGTCTGCATTAAAGGGTGATTTGTTAAAAATATAACCTCTGAGAACAAAAAAAATTCCTTTTATCAGTGATTCACAAATATCTCAACAATAAAACCTGCATGCTATTTAGTAGTGATTTAATTGGGAAGTAATTGTTAATATTTCACAGATGCTGCAGAACATTCAGTCCTGCTTCTTCATAAACAAATTAAGGATGAGCAAACTGACTAAGAACAGGAATACAAACATTCATTTTCATTAGGAATAGTAAATAAGGTTTGAGCATGAATGTGATGTCTTTGCTATAAGAACTCCTGTCTAGAGGAGTTGTCACTCTGACAATATTCAAGAATAGATTATTTTTCTTTTTATAATAATGGTGTTATCAGACAAAATACAGAAGTCAGCTAATACAGAGTGATGTCTTGTTAAAAAGCCTTCTAATATCAATTTTATGTCGCTGAAATATCAAAACAATTCTGTCATTATTCCACAACTAAACTCATGAAAATTAGGGGAAAATCAAATTGAATTAGAGCAAATGACTCTAACCAAACACATGCTCAGCAATGGACACGTTTAGAGCCATCCCCCTTACAAGTGAAAAATAGAACATGAACTTCTACAAAATCCTGTCAATAATTGGGGGGGGGGCGGGGAACACCACAAACAAACAACCATAATCTCACTGGTTTTTAACTCCCTGAAAAAGCCTTCCTCCACTCCCAGTACATTAAAATATAAGCCAGGGTGAAGAAGCGTGCACTGATCGGCTTATCAAAGTGCAGTTCTGCTAACAGAGTAACTAACTGCAACGCAGTAGCCTGATTTGATGCCATTCCGTAATGTTTCACTCAATCACATCTTACGGAAATGTCATCAACTATACATTAACTAGCAGGTATTATTGAAGTCTTCATGTTATTTCTTTATTCTCTTGCAACAGCATGTAGAGACCACAAGTTTGTAGGAACCCACAAACATACCTAAGAAAGCTAGTGTCTTACAATTTAAGTGAGCTAGACAAGCAGGGGGTCAGAAAGAAATCTCTTCAACAACACAGTAAGGGTATAGAGATTTCTTGAATATCTGTACCAGAACAAGTGTAATTTGGAAGGAAACATCTATTTAGCCAATGTGAACACAAAACAAGGTGAACAGAATATCTGACAGGCAGCGCAAGGTTTCCCTATATATTCAAGTGACTCAGTACAAAAAAAAAAGAAAAGAACACAGGAATTTGGATCAACCATCTCTTTTTGCCATGATAGCGTCTCTTGTCTGTGGGCTTTCCACTGCAATTTCAGCAGCCGCCCCCAAGGATCAAAGTCCAGCAGCTTTCAGGTGGAGGTACAACACAGAGGGCAAGCAGGAAACAGATTTTTACTTTAAATACCCTGCTCCCTGAGGCACTCCCGAGAAGACAACAACTATATTTATGATATTGTAGCCTTCCCTGAGCTCACCAGTTACATCCTATTCCCAGTGGAAATTTAATCACTGATTTTATGAAGTACAGGATCAGCCACAGAGCATCCCATCTCTGTGTAATCTAAAGAAGCCCTGTAGACAGGTTTTCAAACAAAGAGCTTGTATGTCCTTGTCAGCAAGAGCCTTATCATTCCAGTAATGGCTTACTTCGTGCATCCCTCCAACAGTAGAGACTTCAGGTACTGGTGTGGTAGAAGCAGTTTCATTCACTTTCCGGAAAGGCTCAATATAATTGAGTCACAGAATGCTTGAGGTTGGAGGGGACCTTTGAATATTGTCTAGTCCAAGCACCCCGTGCTCAAGGCAGTGACTTTTCCTTTCTTACAGTTCTCAGGAACCTCCCCTGATTGCCACGAGATTTCAAAGACAGTCAAGAGTGGCTTTGCGATGACATCAGCCAGCTTCCTCAGCAATTGTAGCTGTATCCCATCAAGTCCTATGGATTTCTGTAAGTCCAGTTTATTTAAGAGTTCCATAACATGGTCCTCTTCCATCAAGGGAAAGTCTTCCTTGCTCCAGACTTCCCCACTGGTTTCAGGGACCTGGGATTCCTGAACACTGGTCTTACCAGTAAAGGCTGGGGCAAAGAAGGCATTCAGTACTTCAGTCTTTTGCGTGCCCTTTGGTATAACAAATACGCTGTGATCTGAGCTCTTAAGAAATTTTCTCTACAAGGTCAGCTCACTCTAGAAAAAGCAGACAAGCCATTCAGTAAGACCTGGAGGAATTTGTGCAGGACAATACAAGCTGTGTCTTTACTTTTAAATGAAACTCACTGCAGAGTACTTAGCTGCTGCATCACTTTCCATTACAACATCTTTCCACACTAAGTGCTTGGGTCTTTTCATCTGCTTTGTCCTGTCCTCTCAGTGGAGTAGTCTGTTGCTCATATCCTTGACCTGGCCTCTCACTGATCCTCCTAGCTTGCAGGATATTGTCAGTGACTAATGACTGTAGCAGTGCAATAAGAAAACAACAGGGAGGAGAATGAAACCACCAGTCAGTCCTCCACGAGACAAGAGAGCAGCATTTGAAATGGTGCAGCTCCTCTGATCCTTCTCCATACCAAAAAACTGCACCTCTTCAGCATTAGGGGCCATAAAATTTTCATTGCTCTGAATATTCCCAGTCACTTTCCTCTCATGTATTATGTGTGTGGATTTTTTTTCTTTTGTGAATCCAATGCTAATGATCTGTGCCTGACCAATAGCCTAAAAGACTACAATCCCTTCTGTTTGGATGCCTGTTTTTTACATATATACGAGAAAACTATACAGGTACGTATATATGTATAAACACACACATATATATGGTAAACATCAGAACCATGTTTCCTCCATCCCAACTCATCAGTATGCTTACCAGGAGCACTTGTGATGGAATGGAATGCTTTAGACTTGTCTTTACTGAACTTATGATTTACCAGTTGAAGTTTGTCAAAAATAATAGCAAAAGCCTAACTGAATTCTAGAGGTTTTATTGAAGGGGGCATTGTCAACTGTAAATGGAGCTTCCATTCATAAAAACAAACGTTGCAAAACGACAGGCCTTCACTTCCAGCTATCTGCACCATTCATTCAACAAGTAAAGAAGAAAAATCAAATGGAAGGAGAAATAGATTATTGGCACTCCTTAAGTCAATTATACATTTGGGCGAACAGAGGGGTTTCTGGTTTTGCAGTCAAATAAAAAAAAAAAAAAATCAGTTGGTGGATATAAGAGAGCTAAATCAGTTCAAGTCTTCAAATATTTATTTTGGATTGATCAGAAATATTTTATTAACCAGAAGTAGATGTGTGTTTTTATCTGCAGTTCTGTCCTTTTATTTAACCTTTTATTCTTCTCATCTAAATCAGTTTTCAAGGAAAAAAGCCTCAAACAAAAAACCCACCAAAATGCGAAGTCAGTCATGTTGACCAATAATCACAAAATAACGGCACATGAACACTCCCAGAGCAGCACAGGTAGTTTAGGCAGGCCTCTGATGCAATTGCTCAAACCTGTTTCTTCTGCTTCTCACACCCATTCCCTGATCCACTACATTTGTGTGGCTTGTTTTTTATTCACTAAAACTGGCAGCGTTTCTCAGATTTGTCCACGTAACCAAGGCTTCGGCTCTGCCAAAACACAACTTGCATAGAGATGCATCGTCCTCTACATTCTGACCTCTGCTTTTTTGATTTGCGCCAAGTATAGCGGTTTTGCATAGACTAGCATACTACGACAGTTTTTACACCATCTCTTATCTTAACACCACCTCTTATCCTCTTCTACCTGTCATAATCTATGGGCTGAATATGTTCTATAGGAAAAATTTTCTTCACAATTTATCTACATAGAACCTTTCACAAGTCCACGTTCCTGAAGTTAGGATTCCCTAAAGCACCTTTCCCAGAAATAATAAGATGCTATTTTCTTCCCAAAATACGAAGTTATAGGGACAGAAAAAATATAATCAGTCTTTGGTCCCACAGATTTCATTTTTCCCAAATCATGCCAGAATTCTCTACCTTTTCTTCATGTGAAGTCTTCTGATAGCCTGACACTCCCACCTCCCATAAATCTTTCCTCTTGTTTATTTTCCACAAGGTTGTTCATGGATAAGCTCAGGATATGAAAGACTATCCATTTTAGCCCATTTTCTTACAAGCATTAGTCTTAACAAGGCCTCCAAGGTAATTAATCCTCCTTAATTACAGTGTCACAGGTGCAGGGAGGGAGAGCTGCAGATCACAACAGTCATAGAAACAAATCAGCACTTTCAAGGGTTCATCTTTGTGTATATATTCATTTTGTTTTCTTACAAAACAGTTTTAATCACACTTTTGAAGCTAAGCTTTTGTTTTCACCCCAAGGAATGACCACTAGACCTGTAAGGCATTTTACATGACACAGTCCCTTTTCATCAGGATTTTAAACTAATTCCACTTTTGAAATTTCAACTCCTAAGAATTTTACCAGTTAAGAAAATGTGGCACAGATGAGCTTACTCATTATCTGAGCTCCCACAAATCGGTCCAAATAAATAACATTCCCATTTGGCTTAGAAATTTGCCTAATTTGATCAATTTCACAAATCAGACTGATGGACTTAATTGATCTTTTTCACTTCTAATATTTTCCATCTTCATCCTATACTTTTCTTCTGCTCTTTCTTCTTATCTCATCCTACAATATGTTTCTCAAGTCAGAAACATATTTTCTTGACAAGAAAAAAGTTCTATTCTATTATATCTCTGCATTTAAAATGGTTTCTAAGAAAAGGAGAAAGCAAACCTTGAATAAAGCACATACTGACAGTGAAGTGCAGCTAAGCCATGTAATGCATGCTGCTAGTTTTCTATAAGGCATCAGACATTAAAGTTGAACTTTTGCCTGGATCCTGTCATTTGAGCTAATCTATTTCTGCTAGGAAACATGTTGGCCGTGGCAGATGAGGGTCTTTATGGTCTAACTGAAATAACAATATCCCCAGCAAGGCTTTAGAGAAAAGCCAAGTATTGACCACAAGAAAAAGGAGAGAAATAGTGGATTGTAAGAGCTGACAGGAAACCCAATTTCCCTTACCACTTAGTTCTGTATATGAAAAGGTCAGAACTACACTGCAGAATTGTTCCAAGCCTTTCATACCAAATGAATAAATAAATAAATAAATAAATAAACTAAACTGCTCTGGTTTTCCCCCCGCAAGCATTTCAGCTCATTGTTGTAGGTAGATGAAACATTTACTTGCATTTTTACTCAGAGACTTTCTGTTATACCTAAATGGTCTTTGACAGGGCCACCCATTATGGGATAGCCTTCTGCAGTTAACAACAAAAGGGGACACACATGAAGTAGGTAGACCAAATCCTAATGTAACTTCTTTCTAAATAGATCCTTTGTTCTGGCTTATTTAAGCATTACCCAAGCCTATAACATAACAAGAGGCCCTTACTTTTTCCCAGTGGTGGGGAGTGCATTACTTACTTTAAGTGAATCTTAGGCTAGGTAATGTTTGGCCATGGCTCCAAAAAATACATATTATTGTTCATTCATAACTATTAATAAAATTCTACCTATTAACTAGGAATTATTCTCTGAAGAAGAACAATTTTCTCTTTTCACTCTAAGGTATCTGTTATACATGCAGCTCAAGTACAATCAATTAACACAAGTCTATTCATATAAGTGGGGCAGTTACTACTCAACAGTCTGCAGTCTCTGTAAGCAAAGGAACTATACACTTATCAATAAGAGTTATGGAAAAGAGTAAAGAATTACCCAAAACTGTCTTGTAAAACTAAGAAAAAAAAATTCCTTCAATCCAGGTCTCTCCCTCTTTTTGGTTTTGGTTTGTTTGGGGGGAGGGGTTGTGCTTTAAATGCTGTCCATTATCTCCCTTCTAATTCTTTCCACATCAAATTAGTTTTTGTTTAAATGTGTAAATGTCAATCTACTAATAAACAAATTAGATACATATACATAAATTAGTTACAGCAGACATGTAATACACATATTTGTTTTTTTGTGTGGCAAAATTGCAGCTATTCGATTTGATGCATAATTTCTTTGTTTCACAATCCAGAGGGAGTGAAACAGCAGCAATCATTAGGCAGATCCAGAATAGCACATTTCAGTGCAAGCCCATTAGCTATCATTCCCTGACTGGGCGTGGGCGTTTACCAGAGCCTCTGTGGTCCTCACAACAGTTCTCCAGGCTTTTCATAACTATTATTTAAAAGATATCTAACTAGAAAAGCCAGTCTTCATACTTCACCGTTCCAAATCTTTCAGAGCTTGTTGAAATTAAACGTAGCTCTAAAGAAGTCTCTGACAGACCCGGTTATTAATTCCACAAGTTACAAATACCTGTGCAAAAAAGATTCTTTCAGGAGTGGGCTGCCTGCCTTTTGAAGAAGCAAACAATCCAATTACAAAAATGTGGAGACAATTGTTACCATCAGGAAAAACATAAGTTCACTGAAACACACGTACTAGTTTTCTTAGCTGATTTTATTCTATGGCAACTCACTCAAGTTTTCACAGACACTGTTTTGTTTTTAAAGGTAAGGTGGCACAGAGATGACTGAGGAAAAAAAAATAGTCCTATAGTAGTACTGTCAAGTACAGCATCTTTTGTGGAAAGTCATTTAACTTAAGCTTGGGTTGCTTTCCCTACTCTATGGTCTTCTAAGTCATAAAGCACAAATGAAATAAAGCTTAATGATCTTAAAATCTCTCAAAGGCCTCTAATATTAAAAAAATCACATGTGTTTTAGACAGAGTCAAAACCTCTTTATTTTCAGCCTAGTAATGATTTGTTTTCATATTTGAATTAAATCCAAAGCATTTCAAGAAACAGGTCCTGAAATTACATTATACTTTGGAGTAAGTTTAGATATCTTTATATACATAGATAGAGATACTACTTAAAGTTTACACCTACTTGAAATTCATAAAACTTCACTAATTTAATCCAAGTGCTAAAACTGGTGGACCAGGCTCTAAATTTCAAAATGAATTTCTACTTCTTGTTTGTTAAATTTCACACATGAAGCAGGTTTTCCACTGTGGGCAGTGGGAATATAATTCAAGTCATTTACATAATTCATATGCAACAAGGGAGTCTTGTAAAAACACATGCACTGCAGGAATGAAGTTTAAGGTCAGAGAGAGTCATTTTTTAAATTTGGATCATTCCCACAGCTGTGTTTTATATTTTTCCTAGACACTTCAGCAAAAAACAAACAAACAAAACCAGAAAGAAATACAGATAGCATAATTACTACCTTGTCCAGAGATTCTCTACTACTGCTACGCAGTGTTGCTAAAGAAAGCCAAATACACAACACAACAGGCACAATTATTTAGATCAGTTTTTCTCCTTTTATATAACTTTTTTCAAAAATTTCCCCTGGACAATTTCTTATTATGGCAGCTTGTTTTCAGCTAACCAAACATGTATGGATTAGGATATGACTGGACACTGAGTGAACGCTCCAGTAACATCCTACGTTTGTTGGAGTCAAAGTCACAGCTAAAGGACAAGACCCTCTTCCTGTTATATGGCAAAGGCTACCAGCACATAGAGAAGGAAGCTGTATTAAACAGCCACTTTTTTTTCCTCAACCTGCCAGGAAAGCAGTTCTCAATATAAATGTTACGTACGTTGATGACTGAAGTGTTTCCCTGAGAAACCTTCTTCACTTAGCAGCTTGCTTCAAAACCATCTCTCTAATCACACTGCCCAAACATTGATAGAATTTTTGCTTCCTCCTGTATCTTTTTTCGACCTACTTAGATCTGAAATAACCAACTAGAAATTTCTTTCTCTACTCATTTTGGTGTTTATCCTGTACGTTGCCCAAAACTGCTTCAGCAAACATTAATTCATCTTTTCCTTGCTGTTTGTAGAGAATGAAAATGATATGAATTTCCACTGGAATCTCTCAATTACAACCTATTTAGGAATCCTTCCTCTCTTCACCCAATTTTGCAGCAATGTGTATGCCATTATAAAGTTAGTTAACCCTAAATATTTGACTATTGAAAATACTGCCCATTTTGCAGGCTTTCTGCATGCACTGACACAGAGTTTTTGAAACTGTATCCCAGGGCTGCATTAATTATGCATTGCAACAGCTGCCATAGATCCAGTAGTGCCAGCTCTTTAGGTTGGCTTTGCTGTCTGAATCATGAATACAGGAGTGACGTCCTGACAGCACTGTGCCTCCAGTCCAAGCTGAGCACAGCCACTAGTTTTTATTCCAGTGCTGCTACAGAATGCTCTTAAATCTGGATTTAGTCATATTAGCACTTCCTCAATGACAAGAGCTTTGCATTACATTTCATCCTAAATTTTATCAGAAAATTGTAATGTTCCTACTTCTACATCTGGGAATTTTCAGGTATCCACTCAGGAGGATAATAGTACAGGTGACAAAATCCCTGCCCTTGGAGCAGGGTACTCTATCATGTGACAGTCCAAGAGGAAAGTAGTAACTATACAGAAGAGCTTCATAATAAAGCTGCTTGCTTATAAGGCACAGATGGAAGAAAGGACAAGGACAGGAACAGAGCTGGCAGACCAACAGAACTGCTTAACAGAATGTTATGTAGGTAGAAGACATTTCTGGTTTTAATCAAAGTGATAAATTTGAATAAGATAGAGGGAACAGGAGATGAACGTTTTATACAGTGTCTTGCAGGCATCAAAGTAGTTATTTTTAATGAATTACATGCAAAATGCTTGACGTGAAATACAGCTTGGAGACAGTCAACTGTATGCATTATATGTATGTCTTCCTTATACTTTAATTCTCCTGCAAGGTGCTGTGATCTACAGTGACAACAACCTAGGTAGAGGCCCTTGTACATACCAACCAGCAGGTTTCAGAACATAGTCTAAAAATAACTTTCCAGGATTCCCAAGCATTTTCTTTTTAGAGTCCACATTAAATTTTTATGTCATGTACATAAGAAAGGAGAGGTTTAGGAGGAAAAGGAAAAAACTCTCAAGAATAACGCCTGTAAGAACACAAAAGAAATTTCAAGTTTGTCAGCTGTCTAATCTCTGTAATCCACATAACAACAACATTCTGTCCTCAGCTACTACCTACCCTTTTGAGCACTCTCCTTATTCAGGAGCCCTTCTCCAGAGCAGGACACTCACCCCTACCTCTGATAGCATCACACCTGCAGTATTGCTTTCAAGAAAGAGAGTGGGGTTTTTAACCTTTTATTTTACATTTCCAGGGCAAAGGTTCTAGAATAGTCATTCCTCAGCAAGTTCTAAGTGCTTTCTTTCAGGAAATGTAAGTATTTAAAAGAAAGGCCTACTGACTCTTAACTGCAACAAGGCATCAGAAAAAAGGAATTACATTACAACAGTTACTCTACAATACCTTGTATTTACCTAAAGCTTGTGTTCACATAGTTGATCTGTAATTCTCTTTCTGTGAAGTAATGCAGTCTGTTCTCCCACAAGCACCAGTCTCATGGAGCCAACTTCTCCCCAGCCTCTCAGCTCTCATCACATACTTCTTGACCCAAGTCATATGTGCGTAGGCAAGTGGAGAGTGGAAAGGGCCAGCTTCACAAATAGCTGGGAGTAGTGACCTCCCCATTTTTCACATATTCAGGTTGCAACATTTATTTTTATGAGCAAGAGTATCTAAGAGCCAGGAGCTGAACAGCATTTTCTTGGAAAAGAAAAATTATTTAGGCCCTAATCCAAAGAAGCACTTAAGGATATATATAACTTCAATTATATCGACCTCAGTGGGATTACATATAACTGTTTTGCGGGATTTGAGTATCCATGGACTAAATTAATATATAGCCAGTATTGTTGAATTGATCTAACTACTGTGTGTTAATTACTGTGACAGACATTTCAGCATTTAAATATTCAGGTTAGGACTTGCCAGTATGATAATTTTTGCTGAGCTGTTTAAGACAGACAATAATCCTGCAGCAGATTTCCTGATAGTAGATGAGCAGAAATGAGCTGACAACTTGTTACGATGCATTTAGAGTCTGAAATACATAGACATTTCCACACAGACCTCTTCCTAAGACACTTAAAAAGAAAATTACACTGATTTTGAAAGAATTTGTCCTTCTCTGACAGAGCGTACACCCCCCCCAATAGTTTAGAAACAGGCCCTCTCACTAATTTTACATTTAAAAGTTCTCAAGGAGCTAGCAATTAACATTTCTAAAAAACACTACAAGTACAAGTTTAGAAACCATAGGATGCACCTAGCAAAAAAGCATCTTTTAAAATATTTATAAATTTTGCTTCTAAGAAGAGTATTTTTTGTGAAAGAAGGCAGGCTAATTAAAACTATGAATCAATTCCCCCAGACGAAGGGATGGAAAAGAGAACAAAAAAGCAGTCTTGTTCTTTGGATTTATTAGGTGTCAGGATATTTACAGCAGATATAATTTTACATAGGACCACACAACAAGCAGATACATCCCTAAAAACTTCAGCTGAGCACTGTACAGTGACAGCCCAGTGCTGTTACCAGCCTCCTGTTTCAGATGACCCGAACAAACAGCAACTGAAAACCCACAGATTTTTCTCAAAATGCAGCATAGCTGCAGTTATTTATGCATACTCTAAGAATTACTTCTGTTCATATTTTTTGATTGTTTTTCATGCTTCACTCGCTATCCCTCTCAGACTTATGTTCAGAAATTAGTTATATTCTGCTCATTAAGACCCGAATGAAGTTCCAGAAAAGATGCTGGAATATTTTTTCCTGCTCTCTAGAGGTAGATAAACTAGTTTCAAAAATCCCAGAAAAACTGGGTGTAGAGAAATCTGATTAAGAAAGTTACTGCAAGTTTTGCAGCAGTAATACACTGAAGTGTTCAGCAACAACTAAGCTATATTCTATTTCAGGCAAGTACAGGATACCAAACATTTTGAATGTTAAACTAACCGAAGACATATTAACGATACTTTTTACTATTAAAACACATTCACACAAAGAAATGTTAACTGTCTGTATGATAACCATCAAATTCCTTGCCTGTGTAATTCAGTCACTATGAAAGGAATGTTTTTTCTTTTGCTACCAGGAATATTGCTGTATAACGCAACCTCACTCTCTGCCACTGGAAGCCATTTTCATTTGTTTCTAACCACAAACTGAAGTTATTCTGAAAATCCAAACCTAGATGTACTCATAGTGACAAATTATATCATATTTTTAAAAGCACAAATGTGTATAACGCGGTTTTCATTACTTATCAAAACCAGCTGAGTGAGAACGCGACTTGGTTTAGCTATTTTCAAACAATTAAACCAGCACTGTGCTGTCTGTCCGCTGTTATACAAGAATTCAGGAATCTATTTTTAGCACAGTAATACAAAGAGCTACACAAGAACACTAGTGCATCTCCGCCCCTGGGACGGAGCCCGTGTGTCCCCGCTGTGGTGCCCACTTCATCACATGCCGATCTCTCTTCCTGCCAGTCCCACTGAATAGCAATAACTTCTGGCTCAAGGAGTTTGGGATGCACTAGATTTCACAGGTCAGTCTTTTTAGTTTTGTTACCAATATATTACTGTGCATATTACAATTGTTGTAATAACAGAAAACTTCAAATACGTCCACTTAAAATGCTTCCAACCATAAACATGCTTGTAAATACTGCAGCCACTGCTTCGACTGCAGGTCAGCACAGATGAACACACACTGACTTTATACAAGTTAGTCTGAGAACTAGCTTTACAAAAGTCTCAGTGTAATGATGCTACTGGGGACATATCAAGTGATTTGATTTTCCAGATCTACTTTCAGAAAGGGCATTTGCACTGCAAAGCTGAAGTCCTGCAGGTACAAGGTTTCACTTTTGAAAGCTACTCAGGCGCTAGAACTACCTTAAAACCCCTGGCCTTTAGTACCTCATTTAAACTTTCTCAGCATTTTTAAAACAGAACCTGGTAATAACAACTGAAACTCAAACAATAACTTCATCCCAACCTAAAGCATTACATGAGATTCTCAGTTTCAGATATTACTGAAATGTACCCCACAGATCACATCGTATTCAACATGAAATCCAACTTTATATATTTTACAAACTTTCACACTAATGGACGCTTTTCCTTTCTGAAAGGCGCAAGCACTGCCATGTCCCCGTTACCACACTTGGCTCATTTTAACACGGTGATTTCTTGATGGCACCTTAGTAATTCCTTAAAACTGTCTCTTTGCTAAAAGCCCCAAGGCCCCTCATTTAACCACAATTATCCGGTTACTGAACTTCCACTTTAGATGTCTGTCTCTTAGGTAAAAGGAATGAGGGGTACACATGGAGAAAGCCACACACCTTGCATTCCCTTCTGTTACACAGGGAGAGACTCAGATGGAAAACCTGGACTAGAGATTTTATAAGTGCAGTTTTCTTACAGATGAGACCACTACAAGGTCATGCTAACAAAAGGAATGTTAAATTTGTTGATTTTGCATTGCCAGGAGAGAGTATTATCTTACTTTAACGTTTTATCTTTCTTTCTTTTTTTTTTTTTTGTAGATTTTTTTTTGTTTTTAAAGATGTCACAATGAATGAATACAGCACAAATAGGCAAATACTTGTGGTGAACAGCACTGCTGAAATCAGGTGTTAGCAGGAATGACCAGCTCATATCATGAGAATTCTCATCTCCTATACAGTTACATTATAGCTCCCCACAGGAAAATTATTTTTGGGATGTGAACTGTGGTGACCAACGAGGAAAGTTCTTCCCCTTACCCAGCCAGAGTCTCTACAAAACCCTTTGTACTACTACTAAGATCTCCTTCCTAGGAACATCATTTATTGGCTACTGCTAACGCAAGGATATTGGAGCAATGGCCAGTAGTCTGGTGTAACACCTATTATTTAAATACCACTCAAAGGCATTACTGATGTAATATTAAATTCACAAAGCTACAACTCCACAAGTAGATAAAAGTAATGAAACAAATGGTGTTCTAGCATCAACATTGGTTCAGCTTACTCACTTATCCATTGTGGCTTATAGTATGATGACTTATTTAATGATATATATAGTTGCATATTACATTAAACCAGATTAAAAAAAAAAATAGAAAATGCTATATATTTTCTGAAAACCTGAGCCTGATTTTACTTATCATAAGTCTATATGAAGTATTTACTTTCAACTTGGCATTAACAAGGGATTCATTGGTTGCTTACTTGCATTAACTTTCCTCAGATTTTCAGAGACAAATAATGCAACAGCCCTTTAAAAGAAAAGTATCCACAGCTTTTGCTGACTGGCCTAAGTTCTCTGGGTTTGATCTAAAGACTCCTTTCATATGGCACTCATAACCTATGGAGCAAATGTCACTCCATTGATTGATCTGAACAGCTTCACTCGGCCTCTGACTCTCCCAAAGTAGCACGTAGACAAACTTACACTCAATGCAAAACTATCACTTCAAACCCCAAACCTGCAGAAACATATAGTTAATACACTATTAGTATTCTCTGCTAATAATACAGTGCTTGTTACAAGTCATATTAATATATACAATCTGGCTTTACACTAATTAGGTCATATAAGGCCAACAGTAGTGAAAACAACATAAAACTGGAATATGAAATACAAAAAGTTCATGAAAATGGAAGAAAACCGGTTCATTTATGTTTGGAAGGCATAACAATACAAGCCCTTCTGGACACTGTAAATCAACACCATTACTAACTCATCTCAGTCAATTTCAGTAGCAAAAACAGAAGCAAAATATTTCATTTCCAATGATGAGCTTTCTAAACCATCAGTGTCACACACAAATGTGTCTTTCTATAACGTATCTTGTAGAGATTAACCTGCACCATGATCAGAATGGTCTTGATCTCAGTTAAATGCATTCTTAAAGTACTTAAAACGTACCGCTTCATCACTGATATTTTTACAAGGTTGTCAAAGAGAAATACCATTTTTCATCCTACTCTATTTCACTTTACTTCAAGATATAGTAATTAACAGGAGTCTTTAGATGCTGGCAAAACTGTCCCTTTTGAAGTTTCTACATAGCTGTCACCCTGGAGATAAAGGCAGATTATTCAATCTTGACATTATAATTGTGAATACAAGATAAAAGGCTGGATTAGCAAATTCATAACTTCATGCCTAGGGAAAAAAAAAAAAAAACAAAACAAAAAAACCGAGATCACCATGAGGTAATTTTACTTCTAGTTTTGAAGGTTTAAGGAGTTCCTTAAGGATAAAGAGGGATACCATCATGTCTTGAAAGGGTATGAAATAAGTTATATATCCTTTTGAGCATTCCATTAAAAAAAATTACAATTATCTTTTATTTATAAAATCATACAGGAATACTAGGGTAACCATCTGATGGGCAAATTCTTCCTATCTAAATGCTGGGTAGTTTCATGTGTTGCAGCTACACCTTTTCTTGTGTAATTTTCCTTTTCTTTCCTCTGTACAGAAATAACAGGAAATGTGGAACTATGTGGAACTGAGCACATCGGAGGGCTGGTTGTGGCAACCCTTCGCATCTAAGACACTGCAAGAAGAAGCAGACTAACGACCAAAGAAGGCTGCATCCTACGACAATTAGGTGGTTTGAATGGTGGAGTTCATCTCCCACCGAACGCATCGTGTCTTTCTCAGAAAACACAGTTAACGGAAACTTTGTGGCTGAGAATCTGAAGTCTAAATCAGCAGGGAAAATTAATTCCTGACTGTCTCCTAGATATCTTTCCAGTAGTTTGGTAGACACTAATGGAACAGCATAGGATCAAGTTTCTTTGCCCTTGGAATAATATTTATCCGTTTTGTGGAAAACAGGAAAACACATCAGGGAAATGATCTATCAGGACAGAATTCAGAGACAAAATTTATCAGGAAACCTCTCATGGGCCTGCTAGTTAGAGGTACCACAAAGAGTTGCAACCTCACATTGCAACAGACTGGCATGCTAAGCATGGTTCAAAATCTTATCGATGAAGAGTCTCACTATCAGCAAACCTGAATGGCAGAATGAAACCAACATGGCTAACCAGAAGGGTAAGGAAGCCTCTTTGAAGCAAGAAATCACTCAGAAAGCTGGGGCTGTGATCAATTTAAAAAAACCACACAGGATTAAAAAAAGCAATTAAACTACATCTGAGGTATACCAAAAACAAATTCAAGGAAAAATTGTCAGGAGGACTCAGAACTGCTCTTCAAACATATATGGAACATTAGTACTATCAGATAAACTGTAGGAACACAAATACTACTATGATCTGCAGGCCAGCTGATGATCAGAACACAAATGAAGCTCTCAAAGATGCAGCAGGAAACCAAAATAATTTGTGTTGGTGCTGATCGTGGAAAAGACTAGAGAGATTCCCATACTGTGGCCTGTATTTTTGGAGGAACCTGAAGGATCCCTTTGAAATTAAAGCGCTTCTAAGGAACATAAGGAAAAACTGGACAAACTATCAAATTCCCAGGATGAGCTTATACTCAGCCAAGAATTCAAAAGGAACTCAGGGAGAAAACAGTTTAATCATTAACAATAGCATATAATAGCTTTGCTTAAAACTGTTATAATGCCTGAAGACCAGTCAGTAGCAATTGTGACTCCTAGACAAAGAGGAGCCAGGGAGACCCAGCTCAGGAAAAAACAAGTTCAGAGAGAAAAAAACCAACCAAATCTATCGATATAAAATGAACATCCAAACAGTAGTGCCCAAACCAGTTGAATGATCAGAAGGTATATGAAAAGTACCACATCCACCTGTCTTATTCTTACTCATGCTAGGGCATCCACTTTTGGCCACTGTCAGAGACAAGATAGAGTGGCTAAACACCCCATTAGTCAAAACCAGTATGAGGTTCAAAAGTTTTAATGTTAATATATCTAATTAGAATTAAATCTTCTTATCCAGGAAATTTACAAAGTATGTGTAACAGAGACCAGACCACATAGACCAATAACAATGCTGATGTATAACGGACTAGATTCAGTGAATGAAAGCCAGAGAATTTAATAAACTTTGTATATACTTAATAAGCTTCTGAACCGCTATGCAATATTAATGCCAAAAGAATGAGACTGGGAGTAAAAGTGATCATTTCCATCCCTGTTTGTACAAAACACTCGTGCAGCTTCAGCATCTGAACAAGTCCCACAAACTTACCATCTGGACAAAGCAGGTGGTATTTCATTCTTAGCTTATTTCATTAAATGCCTCAGAAATGAAAACCCAGATAGCAAACACAGAAAACATCTCCGGGGAGTCTTTAACCATTTGTGTCAGAAGAAACATCATATAGCTTCTCCTCATGCTTGGCACTGCTGGGATACCATGGTGTTTTTTCCAAGGATATGAGTGATAGTGCCAGCACACTGCTACCACTTACATTTAAAGAATTTAGACAGGACTAAAGGTAAAGGTAGAAAGAGCGGGACCTGTGTGGTATCACTTGGTAAAGTGATGTAATATCTCATTACATATCTCTAAAAGACCTTAGTTTGCAACCGTATAAAGTCATTTAAGGGCCTTCATGACAAAAGAGTATTTAATTCTATTAAAATTGTTTATTTAAAATTATTAAGTATTCCATAAACATGGCCTTGTTTAGCACGAAAGTAAGGAATTTCCCCTTAGAAATTAATTCACCTTCTAATTAAACACCATAGTTCCAGTTAATTACAATCAAAACAGTGGTCTGAACTCAGGATTATCTCACTCTTTTTTAATGGATTAGTTAGAATTTGATCAATGTTCAGCTAAATCCAGAAGTTTTTTGTTGGTGGGGTTTTTTTGTGGTTTTTTGTTTTGTTTTGTTTTAAAAACTAGAAAGCATACAAGTAATCTTCAAAGTTTTAGAAACGTGGGGAGCTGTGTACCATTTAAAGAAAATTCTCTTAGATTAAGTGTTTCAAGAGAAAAGTCAGAAAAATCTGCAGTTCTGCTGGAATAAATTGGTACTCACTGGGCTATCATTGTTAAGGACACTTTTATCATAGTAAAAAAGAATACACACTTGATAAAATTTGTTTTGGAGACAAACATTTGACATGAAATTTGACTGCATCTGGTTTTTGTTTTCTTTTCCTCCCCATGCAGCTCAAGAGTTTCTAAGAGTGATTTATATTGGTTAATGAGATCTTTATATACTGCACACTTTAAAAGTCATCATTCCTTTTAAAAAAGTGAGGCTATTTTTAAACTGAGCTTTTGTCTAATTAATTAATAGAACAACAGCACTGTACTAACCCCAGCTTTTTTCTGCTTGGCTTTTCCTACATACTGATTGCAGTGACACAGTAAATAAAGCAGATGTGCTTTTCTGTAGCAGTATTGTTCGGTGCATGTTTAAGGTGACTTTTTTTTTTTTTTTTTTTAAATCTGCCAAAGTAATTTGGAAGCCTGAAATATAAAGTTTGAGAAAAACAGATGTAGAATACACATATTATTTTATTTTTATTTCATTTACTCAAATTTCTTTGAGTAAAGACAGCATGAAATGCAGAGTCTAAGAAAAGAGCTTCAAAATCTGAATTTGAAGAACTTTGCTCATTTTAAAGTTAAAAAACGTCCAAGTAAACTCTCAGCTGATTCAAACCAGTACAGCTTCTGTGACCTCAGATACTATAGTGATTTTTACCGGCTCCCAAGTAAAAGGAAAAAAAAAAAAAAGCTGGCTACCAAAATCATTGCTTTTGGAACAGATGAGAGCACTCCAAGGGAAGAGCATTTTCAATGTGACATCATCTGAGATAGGTACCTCCTCAAATGTACAATCTTTACAACCTCCCCATGTACTTGCATTTCAAGTTCTAAATATTCGTGTGTCCAGAGTCATTCAACAAGCAGTAAGTCTGACTGTCAACTCTTGCTGCTTTTTTTTTTTTTTTTGAGGAGTGTAAAAACATTAAGAAATTAAAACAATTGCCTTCTTCAGCTGCCCCCTCACCCATCTAACATTTATTTTATTAACAGAAGGATCTTACTAATATATGAAGCAACACATCAGGGTGTGGCAGTCAACTGTGAAAAGTTTTGCCCAACTGATAAATAGCATCAAACATGGAAAATTAAAAAAAAAAAAAAAAAAAAAAAGTCTTTAAAACTCAATGGAATTATTCAAAATTTCTTGAACAATATCACGGTGCTATCCTAATGGATATTTTTTCCTCACTTACTGTACTGTGTATTTCTGTAGTCTTGCCTGCTATTGGGTGCTAAGGCATTCTTTAACATAGCAGAACAAAGCAAGACCCAACTGACAAACAAAACACAAACACCACAAAAGCAATATTTCTTTTATTATTCAGTATCTTTGAGTCAGGACACGAAGTATTTACAAGACATATTTTTGCATTACAAGACACATGTTATTCTAGAATGAAGGTCTATAGGGTCTTACCTGGGACAGGAGGCAGAAGTGCTCTCTGGCAGACTGTATGTCACTGCTGAATACAACAGGTTCTGCTCCATCTTTGTCATTACACAATCTCATTGTATCCTTCCTTAGCCATCTCACCACCATATCATATTGCTTCTTAATGTAGTTGCATCTTAAAACACACACAAAGCACTGGAAGAATTCTGTCAGAAGAGGCTTTGTTTTCGTAACAAACCTCTTCATTGGTGCTGTCCTCTAATCTGTCACTCCTTCAGTAAAGATGCTTTGGCTTTATGAAGCTTTCCACAATGAGATACGTTATCCTTCTAGTCTAGTGTATATAACGATAATAAGATAATGATAAAACAGTAGTAAGAAAGTCACAGGCAGTAGACACAGGGAAGGGGACTAAACCAAATATTTATCAGATTATACCAAACCTTTGCAATAAAGTTGCAGCTTCGTGGCTCTGACCATCCCTCTTTAAAGTTAGCCTGAATCTGGCCATTACAGACAAGAGCACCGTTCCACTAAAAATCATTATGCTTATTAAATAAATTTAAAGTTGCAAATATTAAAATCACCTCATTTGAATTGTAATTTGGATAGTTGGGGATTGAACAGTTTTGCAAGTCTACCAAGTCCACCACACATACTGAGAAATGTGCCAACTTCATATTTCACAAGCTTCCTGATTTTTTTTTTCAATTTCAAACCCAGAGCCATATTTAGCCTTTAGAAACACTCCTCTGTTTGTAGAAAAAGTAACTATGAAGGACTGACGTCGTCTACAGTACTTCAGTACTGTAACAAAAAAAAAAATTCACACTCGTCCTCGTCACCTGCCATTCATTGCCATCCAGCATCAGTTCCACACGCTGAACATGGAGAACTGCAAGACTCAGACATTTTAAATCCTTCATATCTACATCACTACATAACAACTTAGGGAGCACTGAAGGTGACAGCAGAACTTAGTTGATTCCAGAACAGAATTGTGTGGGTCAGATATTTGAATATACCTGCTCATTCTGTTTAAGTAAATTTTAACTGTTTAACTGATTTCTCAAAGTTCAGTATCACATATCTGGTAATTCTTAAACCTCCATGAACTCATATCTGTAATGTGTAACACGTACTACTGTACCATTACTTAGCTACAAAGCAACAGCTATAAGATTGATGAGTGACTACTTTAGATCACAAAGATTGAAGACCTTTGTAGGCTGCTGGTGTAGGACTGTGACTGAAGGCGCATAAGCCGCACTGCATACAAAACACTGTCAAATCTGCTGCGAGATAGTTTTTGTACTGTCAGCTTCAACAGGGAGCCAAGAATCTGAACCAGGGTGGAGGCTCAGCTACCTCCTCTTACCCACCGGAGTGGGGTCAGACCGAGGCACATTTGCCAGGGTTAAAAGAGAATTCTGTAGTTCTGATGCCTCTGGTTTGCCTGTTCTGCCATCCAATGCCATTGTTCAGTTTACATTTCTGTGAATCTTACACATTTCATTAGCACTAATTTCCTTTCTAAAATCCTGAAAAGGAAGTTCACTTTCATGGCAGGAAGATTAGCAACATTAGAACTTATGAATTATTTTTACAGTACCCTTAAAAGGAAAAGGAAGAAAGGAACACCAGAAACAATGTACTGTTACAAAGTGTGTGTCCGAACTCTTCAGTATTCTTTGACTTGAAATGTTAATTAAATTGCTGGCAGGCAGTGGTGTATCTGTTACTATCACATGATAGCACCCAACAGAAATGAACGAGATGGCTTAACATTGTTTTTAAATGTTTTAAATATCTTCTAAAGAAGCAGGTGTCAAATTATAAAATCAATTAGAAAAATTATGGTTTTTCCCTGAAGATTTATTAATGTAAAAACAAACACTTACAAGAACCTAATATGATTTCTGGTTGTTTTTTCTTTTTTAAATTAAGATATTGTAGAAACGAAAAGATAAGTACTTCCAAATATGGAAGTACTTAGCATTTTAAAGTGCTATACAGCATGTGAAGAACCTCTCATCTCTAAGTGCATCATTCTTATCCTCTAGGTTAACTCAAGTTGCTGCTATATTGGCAGTGAGTCTACAAAGACCAGGGCAAGTACTACTACTTCAGTTAAGGATTCATGCTTGGGTTGTTGTCAATAGTTCCAATAAAAGTTTTTTTGAGTTTGTTGGGGGTTTTTTGTATTTAGTATGTGGGAAGTCTACTTTGCAACCTAGCATAACCCTCCAGAGCTAAATCTTTGAGTACTGAACAAATTATTTGAGAAGAAATTCTTCCTGGGAAAGTTTACCCATAAAGGCAAAGTTTCCAATGATTTCAGAGAGGTCAACAGTTCATTCTTACTCTTAGGCTTAGTCCTGAAATGCACTTTTTTTTTTTTTTTTAAAAAAAGCAGTAATATTCTGGAAAGCACCACAGTTTATCTGACTATCCCTCTAAATAAGATTAAATTTGTGGGAGCAAGAGAAGAGTGAAAAGGGCTCAGGAACATAACTATGGCGTAGATAAATATAGTTCCTTTCCGTATTCCATTTCTAAAACAAACTGACAGCCAGGTTTAACACCAATGAAACCAATTTAAGTCCTTACTCTAATGCTCATACGAGTTTAATGCCCAAGGAAAAGGCTCATGCCAAGGCGCCCTCATCAAAATGACCAACATGCAGTTTGTAGCAAATCAAACTCGTGACAGTTGAAGGTTCTCTATGAGACATACGAGGTAATCCATCTGGAGATGCAAGAGAGAGTAGCTATGGAAGCTAAAGCCACAGGCCCCACTCCCAGCAAAGAAATTACCTGTCACTCCCGTACCTGGCCCAAGCGGCAGCTGTGTAGCTGGAGACGAGGGGCTGGGGTTTCATGTGGCAGAGTGCGCACTCAGAAACATGAACAAGTGAGGACAGCTACTTATTTTCTACTCACCATTTGTTAATCCTATTATCCTGAGGCTTTTGCTCCACTGCCTCAACTTAATTCCCAGAAGAGCCTATATCAGATGTTTAAACAGCCTCTGTGGTTCCCCAGAAAAACCAAAATAATTGGCAAAGCCAATTCCCTTTAGCCAGAAGGGGTTTTTTGAACATATTTAGGAAAGGTGGGGAAGGGGATTTTCCCATACTGTCAAAATATTTTTATATTTTCCAGATTAAAGTAGGTCAATTTTTCAGTTCGCAGCAACCTTCTATTTTCAGTTGCAAAATTTGCCTTCCAATGCTTCTTGAAAGAGAAGTGCTCTCCACTGTCCAGCTCTGTCCTTCTGCAGCTTATGGGATGACACTGGACTCATCCTGCTTGTTGTGGCCTCCAGCAGCCCCTGTGCCAGCCAAGAAACAGCAGCAAACCATCACTTCCCACAACACTCGCACATGCCCACACACTACAGAGGCTTATCTAGAGATTACTCCAATTGCAAGTTATGTGGGGGGGGCTTCTCTCTGGGGAATCACCATCAGTGGAGAATCAGGATGCTGCTTCTCTGTTCTACCACACCAACGTACATTTTAATGAGATACCCCAACACAGCACCAGGCTGGCATCAGCAATGTGCTAGAAAGGCTTTCAGAAACTCCCAGTTAGTTATTTGTTAAAATTCTGCCACCAGACAAAAGGGAATTGCAGATTTGTTAATTATTATTGGCAAGGTCCTGACAAGGTATTGGGAATGTTTTTGCTGCTTCTGATGCAGCTTAGACGTCTTCTTGATAGTGCTAAAAAAGCATCCCTGCTGAAGATCCCTTACTTCTGAGGCTTATAAAATTATATCCAAGAAGTAATTTTAGGGAGATGGAGGGTTGCTTTTGGAGAAAAACTGCTTTCATCAAACACATACTGTACTTAAGATATTTCCCAAGGGGAGGGACGACTGCTCATCTTTCAACTGTAATTACATAAATTCAAAACTATGCTGTACTGTTAGTATACTATAGTTCTCAACAACAAAACAAATAAATCACACTGACAATGTCCTTTGCATGAAGTGTCTGCAGGTTGCTATTGTTTTATTGCAAGAGTGAAAGGAATAGAAAATCCACTTCAGTTCACCAATGTGATTTTAGTAATTTATTAGAAATAAATTACTAATACTCCTATTTCACCCATCCCATCTCTAGGCATATCCCTTCAAACATGTTGTTAATACTAGTGGCATATCCATGAAATGCTAATTCCTCAGTTTTCAATTACTTTTTTGTTACTGGGTGAGTTGAATCACTAGATCACCTCTGGGTTTTTTTGTTGTTTGTTGTTTATTTTTTTTAATTGTTTGGTTGTTGGTTGTTTTGTTGGGTTTTGGGTTTTTTTTGGTGTTGTGTTTTGGTTGGGTTTTTTGTTTGGGGTTTTTGTTTGTTTGTTTGTTTTTTGTGTGGTTTAAAGTATAATCATGTAGACTGGATACATGGATACTGCCTCTACCTGGAAAGAATGTAATTTTTCCTCCAGCAGCAGTACCAAACTACAGTACGCTTATATTCTATGATGCTTCAATACTTTAAAATATAAAGTATAGGCAGCTTCTAATGTAACGAAACTGTTTTGAGGAAGAACTCAACCAACTTATTACATGCATACCATCAGCGAAGAACTACACAACAGCACTAAACACAACAGTGTTTAAAGTTTAAATCCAACATAGCCAGATAGATATGGAAGTCCATATGCAAAAGAAGTTTGAGGACTGACCCAATTATCTAATCCAGTACATTAAAATAAGATGCCATTAGAAAAAGTAACCTCATAAGAGGCTAACATTAATCTTGAAGTCAGCCCAACAGTGTGTGACTTGTCCTACACAGCTGCTCAAGGGGGAGAGGGAGCAGGAAGGCTTCCTCTTTCATCTCTCCCCAGCAGAGAAACTAATCAAAACTGTCCTCATACTTCACAGGGCAACTTGTATCAGAGCTCGTACAGAAGAGCATGACAGAACCATACACTAAAAAAAAGCTCATAGCTCCTGGAATTAATACTGGGATTTATTAGAATAACATGCTCAAGAAACAGACACAAAGTATCCCACTACCTATGGGAAGCAGGGGCTAGATTAAGGAAGGTGAGAAAATGGTTCTGCTCCACAGAACAAAAATAATGAATTAGGGAAACCAGCCCACATCTTTCAAATGGATTACACCATGTGTTCCCGACCTGACATGCCCTGAACAACCCATGAAGAAGCAATTCTCTTCCCCCGTACCCTTATGAGACATCATATTGTCCATATACTGAGGCTTAATGAAAATTGTCCAAAGACTACTTGAGGCTGGACTTGCAAAAATGCAACTTCGCCAAGCACAAACAGAGCAGGCCACACCACTCTTCCTGCTGCCAGCACAGCTACAGCCCAAAAGGCTGCTCTGAATCACCCCTCCTGGAGCACCTACTCAAGTACTGGGTCTCTCTTGAGCCTCCTATCCTGGGGCTAATAGTCTACAGCTGCAGTCTGGCCCGCCACAGATATGCTAATGTTGCTAAACCTGAGTGCTCCCAAATGAAACTTTTCCACTCACAAGTGTATTGTGTGCTTAAATGCCATGAAAAAATATAAATTGTTCTCCTCAAACCCCAGCAGGTTCCTTAATGACTGAGCTCCACTAATTAGTAACAGCTGTTAATGAAGTGAGCAGGTACAAACCTCACCTCCTCAATTAATGCATGAGATTCTTAGATGGAACTAACATTGAAAGGGAGGCTGTTAAGTAAAAAATAAGAAAAGCAACATTCAGAGGTCAATATTTTTGCTGCCAAGATCATATTATTTCTTCCAACCTCAGCGACATCAGTCTCTATCAAATGTAGAACATATTTGTGCTAAAACCTTACATTTTTTGTTCAGTTTATGCAAACTGAAAACCTGCCATTACTTTCATGAAACTAATGCATTCTTAACAAATGAACAAAGTAAGATACAGTATACATACAATAATCCAAATCTGGAACAACACAGTTAATTGTTGGTTGACTGTATAATTACCTATTTGGAAAAATTAAAGTTTATAATATGTTGTTTGGAAAGTTTGGTTTGAAAGAGGAAAAACTCCTGTGTAACAGCAGACCATAGCAAAATCTGAGCATGGTCACCATTTCCATCACATTCTACTCCATTGCTTTGCTGCTAAATTGTACTATTCATTTGGTTCAACAGTATTGTAATCTCAGTTTGTAATTACAGAAGCTTTCTCCTTACATCTTCACATGTTGGCTGACAATTTAAGTCCACAGCCAAAAAAAAGGAAATTCATAATCACTCCTTACAGGAGCTGAAAAATTGAAGCTCTCTCTTTTTACTCAAATCTGATCTGAGAGCATTCCAAATACTGCAGTCATCTCAACACACCTGTTTTCATTTTCTGTAGTTGGTGAAAACCTAAAGTTTCATGTTTATTTACTCTACAGAGAATCACTGCACAAGCAGACCTATATGTACCTTGAAATGCCCTTCCAAGGCTGAAATTAAATGATTCTTCCCACACTTCTACTAGTCAGGCACTGTTACAAGTCTCCTGGTTCCCAGGTTCCCAGCAGAGAAAGAAAATTAAATCAGAGACTACCACTAATGTCATCATAAGTAGTAGATTTTCCATCCAGAGTGCTAAATTGCCAATTAAAAGAAAAATATTCAAATGAATACTCAATACAAACCGTTTGCCTTCTAACTATATTCTAAAACTGATCCACAGAAACACAGAGCAAAATGTTCTTAAATATAAAATGTAATAGAAATCAGCCTGTTATTACAGAAGCCATAAAAAAAGGGGGAAAGAGAATGAGAGAAGGGGAACGCGTTCACTAAGTTACTTCCTAAATGTTTGCCTAGCCCTAATTATCATCCTTCGTACTGTAGGTAGAGCTGTGCAGATACCCAGCTAGAGCTCATAGAGATCCTTTTGGGACTTCTCAGTGATGAAGTGGCAGGTAAGAAGATATGGCTAGGGACTAAGAGTTATATATTTACATATTGGCCTTAAGGATCCCCCTTTTCAAATTCTTTATCCCACATAGTATTAGTTTTAAGTTAATAATCACTTATTATTTTAGGTAATTAAAGCTATAAAATCATTACTGAGTTATTTAGGTAACTGTATTAGAACAGAAGTCTAGATTTTCCCAGTGGAGGGATTTTTGCTCTTATATGGTATGCCCTAGAAATCTTGAAATATAGAAGAAAAACAAACAAAAGAACAGAATCATCTATATGTAATGATTTACAATGCTGAGGCAGCTTTGGGAAAAATGCACAACTCCAAAGACCATCACACTCATAAAAAAATAAAAATAAAAACAATAAAAAACAAAGCAGATGGCCTTTTTCATCTTTCTTTGGAAATAAGCTTTTTATGTTTGGTCTTCGCATTTCTTTTTTTTGTTTGTGTATGTATGCCCAGAGATTTGCACAGATTCTCAAGCCAAAACCTGTACAAGCCAATTGAAAAAACCCATTCATATGAGTGACTTTTAGATCATTCCATTGAGATCCAAATTCATAACTGTAGTCCGGACATTGTTCCTGTACCAACATCACTATTTTAATTATTTCAGTTCTCCAGAGATTGTCCCCAGTGTACCTGCACTATGCCAGTACAATCTTGCTTTATACCAAGGTATCTTATTCCCCCTTCCATTACAGAATACATTCCCTTCCCCCTGAATATTCTCTTTATCAAAGAATCTGTAGGCAGAATGGGGGAGTCTGTTACTCTTAACTGACAAAACTTTCACGTGCAAATAAACCTCAGACTCACTACTGAACATTGCAGGCAGAAGTCCCATACAGTCATGTAAGATTGCAAAGAACTCTGATTTCGGAGGACGTCTTGTGCAGGAGCTGGTGGCAGGATAGGAGAATTGCTGGGATTTCTAGATGTCAGCCGTGCAAACCAAGAAGTTGTCAAACACCTACTGAATAGAGCGTACAGAAAGCAGGTGGTAGCAGGTCCTGAATCTACGGCAATAGCTAAACAGATAGATAAAAAAAGCAAACTAGTAGCTGTTTCAGAAAGTGGTAGCTTATTTCTACATTAAAGTTACTATGAATGTGAACTCCAGTTTGTTTTAAACAAAAGATGGCAACAAGATTTTTCTGAAACAAGAAGTTGTCATAATTTTCCCTTTATTTTTAACCTTTCCCTATTCCATGCAAGTTTCCTTCCAGTTGATTTCTTCAGTGTTCAAAGACAGTTCTGATAGCACGAATTCCAAATATAAGATGANTGCCTAGCAGGTTAAACCACAACATTATTGAAATACATTCAGAAAAGAAAATTATTTCCTTCAATATGTTGTTGGTCACCAAGGCGTTCTGACTAGAAGAGGTTGTGGTTTTTTTTCCAAAACTCAACTTGACCCTGAAAACAGCAAATAATTCCCCGAAAACAGCAAAAAAACCCCCACATCTTGCAATTTGTCAGGAGCTGAGTTTCTGCTCAAAAGAAGTACTTCCGAACATTTCACTAACATGGTGTACATTCTTAGGTTTTAGTAAGACCTGAAATCCTGTATTTCTTCTTGCCTTTAAGATAAATCGTAAGAGTTTGAGGCTCTGCCAGGCATCTTCCAGCAAACCTACCTGAAGTGGTTTAAACACTGCCTCCCCCAACTGCCTCCCCTGTCCTTCTGCAAGAGCTTACTGACCCCAGAGAGATTTCCTATGCGATACAACCAACCGAAAGCCAAGTGGCCACCTTCATTTCAAAGATGGTACAATGTGGTAGTTCTTTACTAAAAAACTGGTAGAACAGACTAGTTTAAGTTGAGGATAGGAAATTTAGGATTGAGATAATAAGTGTTCTTTTCTTAGCTTTCACACAAGTATTTTCAGCAATGCAAAAATTCACACAGCTTCTCTATTTCTAAGTTACTCCACTTGGAGAACAGCAAAAATCACAGGCAGTACTAGGCATCAGGTAGACCACCAGGATGAGTGTCTGGACTTTGGTTTGCTTATCCAACCATAACATGACGTGCAACTGATCTGAAGCACCGCCATTGCTAACTAACACAGTTGGGAGGTAGGAATGCTTGAGAGATCCTGATGCCTTTAGAGAAAGCATGAAAAAATAAAAACCACTCACAGTACACCTGCAAGCCATGCCTAAAAAAAACCTAAAGGAATTTATAAATAAAAACCTGTAAGTGCTTAGGAATAACACAAAGGAAAATTCCATGTTCTTTTTCAGAGTGTTGCATCAAAACAGCCAAATCCAACTTTCACTGTTAAATGAAAAGTACACAAGTATATATTTAACTTGAGTGGAATTTGGGTGTAAGGACACAAAGCAGCTCTAGGGACTTACTGCTTCACTGCAGGGAACTGATGCTTCTTAATTTGCTCAGCACCTGGACTTTAAATTAGCCCCCACACATTACTAATTGATGTTGGTGCACAGTAGCACTTGGTAACGAAACAGACAGCTAGAAGGGAGCATTTCCAATACAGACAACACACTGACATTGCAGGTTCGCTTAAGGGGACTTGCTTGTTACAAATTATTACCTTCAAGTTACAAGGATGTAAAAGTGGAAGTGGAGATGATTACACTGAAAGTCAAAAAAGAATCAGTGCAACAAAACAATAGCTCTGGAGACACCATTGAACTAAGCTTTCCACACAGGCACACCCACCACACCCACACTATTTAGCTTTCAGTGTGCATGGTAGATCTCAAGACAGCTTGACTTTTCCAGAACATTGACTAAGTAAATGACATTCCTATCAGAAATAACTTTGAGGTATATGACAGAAGAGCAAATTTACATCCACTTCTGGCCTAATTTTGCCAGTATACTACACAGTAGCAAAAGGATGAAAAAAGTCCTTTGTTTATTCAATTATCTTGATCAGGTTTAGTTATAACACCATAGATGTTGATAATTAATACGTTTAAAGCAGAGTTATAATCAGAAAATTATAATCCTTTCTAATATAATTTGTCTCCTGTGTTTAAGCATATTCTTTGAAGAGTGGCCCAAGCTCTTGAATCATTAGATAAAGAAAGCTGAGTATGGAAGTCAGTGGTAAAAAGTATGTATGAAATTCTATTAGATATTACTCAGTCACTCAAATTACTGTAACAATCCAGATCACATCAAGGGATATATAACTCTTATGGTATGATTCTGAAACATGTTGAGTACCTACAAGTCTATATCTATAGGGACAGTTTGGCACCCTGGCCCTCCACAATGCACACCTGCCTCAGAGGCTCTGCTCTAGAAACACTCCGAGCAGTTTTCTCCAAGAGGAAACTCGGGCACTATTAGCAAGATAATTTTCTGCATGGTCTGGTCTCCAATAGGAATATTGAAGATCATTGTGCCAAGTTCGGCTCCCTCTGAACAGAACAGTAAACTGGATGGGTACTGTGTGTCACAATATAAACAAATAAAACCAGTCAAAAGATCAAGTGTAAAAAGCATCAAATATGGATTAAATGAAAGGTGGATCTCTCTGTATAGAACAATTAGTTTAATGAGCCCATGTACCATAAACCAGAGAGGGCAGTTGTAAGGAATTACGAGGGAAAAGTTTGAAGTGTACAAAGCTGTGGAGGCATTAATGCGCAGCAAGAAAAGAAAAATCGGAGAAGTCAAACTATGTGAAAGGTATGAATTCTATAACCCAAGTCTTAAAACTATGAAAAAAGCATGTCTTCATATGCAAAAACAAGAATAGCAAAAATATAGGTTTAAATCCTTTTTCATGTTATGTTGATACAAACTGTGTGTTCAATATTTATTTCATTTAAACTCATGTAACTAAACTAGGCAACTTATTCAAGTGCTAACAAGAGATGATGGTTAGAACAAATACACTTTCCTTTATCTATGGCTTAGATAAAGTCAACTGGCTTACAAGTGCCAGTTGCACTTTCACAGCATAAGATGTAAGCAGGTGATCTTTGAATGCAACTTCTGCAAAGTACAACATCCACTGACCTGGTGATTTATTCCGCAAGTAGGAAGAAAAATGTCTGAAGTAATTTAAAAGTTTCTGTAGTTTTAAGACACTGCAGCAGTAAGTCATAAAAGCTGGACTGTATCGAATGGGCTTATGAAGACAAGGAGTTTCAAGAGGCAAGTCATTTGTACTGCCTCTATAGAGCAAGCTGTGTGCCTGAAAACATAAGTTAAAACTTGTATTTGCAGAGAGTTTCTTCATAGAGAGGATACCGATGAAATTATACAGACATATAATCCAATGAGAACATGTCCATTTGTTTCCATGTTCTTTGGGTTCGGTTCAAAAGTTTTAAGTATGAGGATGGCACATGCTGAGAGTGAGGTCTCAAAATGAGCACAGGTGGGTTTTGAAATGCACCAAGTTTTACACATCAACTACTCTGGACAAACTTATTTTTTTTTCACTCATGCCTTACTCAAAGGATCTGATCTAATGGCTGTAAAATCAATATCTTTTCTTCTCTAACAATCACCAGATAAGCCAAAATTTATTTTAGGCTCTAAGATAAAAATAAAATATACAAATAATAGAGAAAAAATGTACTTTCTGGAAGCCTTAAAACATTAAAAGCATCAAAACTATCAAGTGTGATAAAAAAATTTTATCCAAGATATATTTAAAACATCTGCATAAATATATTAGCATGATCTTTTTTATTTGTGTATTTATTTAAACTTTGTACACGTGCCAATATGAAGACAGCTCACAGTGGCTTCGGGATTTTCATCCATCTTGTGCAAAATACTTTACCCCAGAAGAAATGTCTATGTGTTGCTAGTTTTAGATATATCAGGTTTTTTGGCAAGGCTAGCTTTAAGATTAGAAGTACAAACTCCAAAAGCTGCAGACTCCTGGTTCCACTACATCTGTAGGAACTGGAGTAGCGCAAATTCACTAAAAATGGTACTGTTGATATTTCAAATGAGGCATGCAATATACCTATCTATGCCAGTGTTGTGTCGTCCGTCCCCCCCCCTTTATTTTTTTACCCTCTACATTAGCTCTGTTCCCAAACACATTGGAGATTATCAGCAAACACTGAAATTGGCAAAACCACTCATTCTTTGCTGGTCACCATGCAAGCTATACCGGAACAAATCTTAAATAGTTTCTCTAAAGCCACTATAGTACCACAAATACTCCTGTTGTGAATATTTCTGTTTGATACCAATAGCTCAAGTGATCAGTCTCAAGTGGGTCCAGGTGGTTGCACAGTTAATAGAATTTAGCACCAAAATATATCAACCAAAAGGAAGATAAAGATGGCAAGACCTCTTTTGTCAATCCATGCTGCATACATATATAAACGCAATCCATTTATATATATGCCTGTGTGTATGTATAATCTATAATCATTGTACATAAGCATTTAAAATAAAAATATTGACACTGACTTGCTTACTTTTAAAATTTACTTCTGCACTGAGTTTGAAGAGATAACAAGATTAAGTCACATTCAGAACTTTAGCATAAAAGAACCTCAAAAGAATAATTTAAGTCTTTCTTGAGTGAGATCATTTAATGAATCTTCTAGTTGTTAAGAAGTTTTATATGTGTTAAAAAAAAAAGTCATTTCCCAAATGCAATGCCATGATATTGCCACTGAGAGCTAAGAGATAAAGTGATACACATATGCTGAACACATGGATGTGAAGGAAGTGGTTACCTTGGCAACAACAACCATGTAAAAGCTTCCTTCTACTAAATTAGAATAGTGACTGTTGGAGAAAATATGTTTTTTTCCGAGTCAGATCCTGAAAATCAGTTACATTTCATTTGTAGATTTTTCAGAGCCTTAGACTTTCTGCAGTTAAACTTCACTTGCTTTATCCCATGTACCTCCAAGTTCTAATCCATAGCACTTCTGTAGTATTTGGTTTCTACCGATTTCCAAATCCAATACATTTTTTTCTTACCCAAATAAAGCTGCAGACATATTTGAGTAGACTGAGTTTGCCACCATGGCCTGCAACTGCAGATATTCTTTATACTGCAAATGTAAGGAAAACAAACAATATTCTAAATTATACATGTAAGAACCTGTTATTGAGAAAAATGTATTTGCAGCAATTATGAATAGCACTTTCAACGAGCACCTAATAAATCAAGGAACACAATTTCAACCAAACAATTTCCATGTTCCCAAATCACTTTGCTGTTTCTGAAAATCCTGCTTCACAAGTAACTTTAAAGAACATATATCTGGGAGTGTTGCCCCCAGGACACCCTTTGCCACAAGCAAACATGTCCCGTTTTGCTTAGAAGAGTCCAAAGAACATTCTTTTCACATGTGCTACAAGCCACACAAAATACTTCCAAAAGCTAACAAATTTATGATCTGTAACTAAAAACCAAAAGTCACAGCTCAGTGTGTGACAGGAGGAGAGCAGGAAACCTCAAGGACACAGTTGATACTTGACCAGTCATTACTGAAGAATACAGCACTCCCAATTTTTGCACCATATATATAGGCAAAGACAATAAATTCCTATTCATACAGTCACGTCTTCCTGGGACCACGCAGGTTTCCTACTGCCTAGAGCAGATGCAGAGTTTACAATTCATCTTTCAGATGCAAAGCATACCTATCAATTCGTGTCTTACAATTATGTAAATTATTTATGATGATCTTGCTTTTATTTGGTGTGGTCAGCCACTATGATAATCTCACATTATTTACTTACCACTCATTCAGAGATACATTAAAACAATATACTAGCACGTACATTATGGCCAGCCCGACTACTTGGTGGACAAAAGGATATGAGGGTTATGCAGTTTACTTTGTCAAATTTACATTTTTACCTTGTTTATTGTATTATAATTCGTGTTCATTACACTCTACAGCTTTCCAGGTGCCTCAGCAAAGAAATACTTTCTGAATGCTATTCAAATATGCTAATTATTACCAATTATTAACCACTTCAGTTAAAATTATGGTTATGAAATCATGAACCAGGCAAACCTCAGGTATGTGAATTTCCAGATGTCCCACCATAACTACACAAAGAGAAGGTTATCACATCCAGCATGTCCAGTTATGGCTTCCCCAAAAAAAGTCACATCAGATGAAGGAATTAGGCTAGTCAAGATAACTGGCAACTGCAAATAAAAATCTCTGCCTATTCCACATTCAGTTCCATATACAACTGCAACCCAGGAACAGCAATAGACAGGACTAGTAATCTGTCTTTACTTTACAGAGGCACATGGCACCTATTTGGACCAAAAAGCACAGCATCCATAACTGTGCAGGAAACATGCTTGAGTGGCACTCCATTACATTTCTCTCAGGGAGAGAGAAACTCCCTGTGGATCATACCAATAGATAGAAGGCATATATATATCAGACTAAGGTACTTGTAGAGCCAGAACTGTCTATAATATGCCTTATTATTCCGATAATAAGAGGCACTGGAGACCTGGGTAAGGAATGTTCCTTCTGGAAAAAGCCATAGTAGCAACAGTACTTAACAGTATGACGTCAGCCTAATCAGTGTCATTCCTACTAATTTCTCATTAGTGAGATTAGAAACACTTAAATAAGAACCAAGTACCTAAATTCTTGAGATAATCCAGGCCTTAGTGTTTCACTAAAACTCTCCTGCCTGTGATAAGACAAATCCATTTTAAGGACGCAGCACATGAAAAAGTCCTATTTTCTGTAAATGCTTTCAGCGTATGTATTTAGAGAAAAACCCAAATTCAGCTTATGCCCATTGTGTCACTTCTCAGTAAGCTCAAAACTTGCCTCCCCCACGTCAAGTCATCCCTATTGCTCACTGATGAAGCCCCACTGGCAGCGCATGACACAGCCAGATTGTTACTAAAAGACCTTACACATTAATTCATGACTCGCTTACTTCCATTTCCTGGTCATTTGAAAACTACTTCTAAATCTTGTTATGCTGATATCATTTATTTGAGCAGAAATGCCATTATAACATCACTTAGCCCTAACACCTCTCCCACAGAGTTAACTGCTTAAATGCAAATCTGGAAGACACAGCTCAAATTAAGAATCCAATTGTCTCAATAGGACAAAACAAAATTCTGCGTGGAGTTACAGATGTTTCTTAAAAATGATCAATGCAACCAGACTAGAACAGAATTTCACACCACAGCACCATAATTAGCTTCACTCTCCTGGTACAATTATAAAAGCAACAGCTAAACTACCCTCTAAGCTCTTCAGATAACTTCTTTAGTTCTAACTCTGCCTAGAAATTTTATGTGTGTTAAGGCTTTTCAGCCTCTAATGCACTGCAAAACTTAAGTTCTGCCAACTATAAGCATTCAAGTCTTATCATACAGCATTCATAGGGCTGATGGTTTGTATCTGTCTTATCCTGACAGGGAAATAGTCACAAAATATTGGAGCTAAGTAAAGAAACATTATGTATCTCATGTATGATCCAGAATCAACTGAGAAAGTATTGGACCACCTGATTCCAGACTCTAAATGCTCTTATAACTGCTACTTACTGATCTAAGTTCTATTCCCTTTCATATGACTTTAAAGTAAATGCCAGGGAAACGCACATCCATGAGTGTTGCTCAAATTAGGGATTAAGAAAAAAGTGTAAGATTTACCTCAAAGCTATGTAGTTCAGAAGTTAGCATTTATTTCATGTATTTGTGTGATTATTTCACTCCCCAGATGATGGTCTACTTCCATACAATTTAATAGGAAGGTACTTTTTGTGCTGCATTTCTCCAAATCTGGGAAGAAGTGACATTCAACACGTAAACCTTTGACTAACTCAATTTTCTGGTGTAAACCGGTTCCAATGAACTTTGGTAGAAGAGTTTTCATAGAAGAGTTTTCCACTAGAAAATTCAATTAATTTAAATTACAGTTTCACAATAATATATCAAATTCCTAACATTTCTAACTGTATGAACCAGTGTTATGTATTGGTTCATATGTTGGTTCAACAGTACATAAGTAATGTGCTGCTTTTCACATGTAATCAGTATATAGAAGTCTATACTAAATGATTTTACATTACTGAAATGAAATGGGACAATCTAATGAAATTCATTATTTCCAATGCTGCTATAGATCTAAGACTGCTGGAAGAGCAGAGCATACAATATTCTGTAGCAATACTATAGCTGCCCATTTAAGAAGTCTTGATGATTTTTGAGCAGAAAGGTCATGCTCACAAGTCAGCAGGTAGCAGGACCCACATCTGTTAATAAGAGATTATGAGAACTACCATACTAGATTGAAATAAAGATCTGTCTTATCCAGTACAGCCACAGTAGCATATGTTGTAGAAAAAGAATAGAGGAAACAGCAAATACAGGATAATCTTTTGGATACCGCCACCAATCTTCCAGCAAGCAGCAGTCAAGAGATTGAGGAAGGTAAACACTGACAATTAGTAGTTTGCCACAGCAGCCTCACCGTGCCAATGATGTAGTTCAGGATGTTACTGAAATATACAAGTCCAAGATTTCATCCTAGGAAACAGTAATTCTTGTTTAGAGTAAAACAATCAAATAATTCTATATTTAACATTAAGATACAAATATAACTTATTAATTGATAAAAAAACCTTTTAGTAGAGAACTTAGTTTTCAATTATTACAGAGGCAATTTAAGCCCACCAAGAGCCATAGACCCACCAAGTGAATATGTAAGCAAAGTTTTCTTCCCTTCTTATTCTAACCCTGGTCAGTGAAACTATATAGGGCGTATGGAGATTGCTAGGTCTACAAGGTTATTATTTTTACATAAAGAACCTACAAGACAAAGCAACATATGAAGCAACTTGGTTCAGAAAACAACCTGGATGTTGCATTTTATACCAAACAAAATAGATGTTGAAATTAAAATGCTGCAGGAAACAGAAAAATAAAGAAAGAAGAGGTATGAGATAAAGTAATTTATATCACACTTCAGCAACTGCATGTAGCTCCTTGCTACCAGGGATATGCTTTCCAACAGCAAATAATAAAATTATACTTTTTGTGCTGTTAATTATATGCAAATTAAAATGGGGTGCACATTAATGCAAAGAGTTGAATATCCATTTAATCAGATCCTCCCTGCAGGGTCCAATGATAAAAATGACAGAAGACTTGCATTACTAATTCTGAACTTCTCACATCTTGTACATACTTACCTTGTAAACTAACTGCTACTGTGACACCTGCCTGCTGGGCTGAAGGTTTATGTTGATTAGGTCTATAGGAGCTAGTAGTAATCCTCCTGAAGGGAAAGTTCAGTTCCCTGAGCTAGGCAACCTAAAGAGCAAATCCCTGTAGTCACCAGAATCATTTAGCCGCTGAAATCAACAACAACAAGCCCCTAACATTCAAGATCACTCGATAAGGATTTAGGCTGTAGCCTATTCTAACACGCTCTGTGGTGAGGTTGCAGATCTATTGTTTAGATCTAGTTTCCCTCTTATATCAGCAGGGAAGAGAAGTGTCTCTAAACTATCTGATTACATATATAATCTCCCCTGAGTTTGCTTTCCTGAAAAAGACCTGCTGAATATCTACCCTTTTCTCAATCTCCATTTTTTTTTTTCCAGCTTTCATCTTCACTTCTAATTCTAGCATTGAGAGAAACTTCCCAAGGAATAGAAGGGCAAAAGCCTCCTTGATGTAGATTCTCTGTATTAATAACAGTGACAAGAGGGCCCTTAACCCTGTTTAATAGCTAAAAAGACAAGTGGCAGGGGAAGAAAACAGAAATTTATACCGAAGAGACCATACTCTGTTATGCTGCCTCACATGGTGACAGCACAGACTCATGAATTTTCATCTGACATGACAGTCGAGATCATTCCCAGGGTCTTACTGCAGAGAATGCAGATTTGCTTTTCTCCCCGCATCACAGGGCTGTTCAAATCAGCACCAGTTGGACTGGCTTATCATGAAGAAATCCTTACAGGGAAGGAGGATGAAAATTTCCACCCCCCAGTGCATTGCTACAGGAGTCAGGTACGCTTCCTCTTGGGATGGTAAACCCCACCAACCTGAAGAGAGGTTCCTTAGTGTCAAGCTGCACAGCTTTGCTCAAAAACCCCAGGCAGTCCTGTTTAGCAGTTAACACAGGGATAAGACTGAGTTAGGGAGAGATCATCTGAATTGCATAGCAGGAGTGGTGCCTTAAGGATTAGATATATGTCATGGATTCGCTTCCTTTCAGCTAACCAAGACTGCAGAAGAATAAGATGATCATAAGATGGAAGATGCAGACATTATTGATGATGGCAATAAGCCCTGCTGCAAACCCTCCCTCCTGGGTACTGGTAGGCAAACTTCTCCCGCAGGGAATCGCTGCAGAGAAAGTATGCAACTCCTGTAAACTTAGTGCCATCTCAGTGGAGGCCTCTCTAGGACATAGCGCATCTCAATGGCTAGAAGGCACTCAATTATTGTTTTGTTATCAAGCCAAACTCAATAAGAAATTATTTCTTCTGATGCCCTCTAAAAAGCTTAAAAGGAAGCATTTCACCACAGACATCACAGCTCAGCCTACAACCCAATGCAGCACATCTGCCTGTAACACAGATTCTCCCATTGCTTTTTTTCAAAGGTGTGAGCTATGGTAAAACATGGTTTTATAAACTAACTTATTTCCTTGCTTTGCTTTACTGGTTGCTAATCTGACATTGACTATTAAATGAGCATAGGGTATTTTATTTTAAAACTTTCTACAGTATGTTATACATATTTTGAAATCTATAATTACAGATGAGATAAATACATAATTACAGACTTCATAGAGAGTATATTCTTCGCTCATTAAAACACCATGACAATATTTTCTGCAGAGCATATATTTATTTATTTTAATCAGACTGTCCATGATGACTTTTTAGATGCAACTCTGTCACTTACAAACAGGAGTCTTTATTTCATAGATTGTTGATCTGGCATAATGGCTCCTTAGAAGCTTTTTCTGAATGTCCATATAGCCACTGCCATGAGAAACAGAGCTGTAGAAGAGCTGTTTTCTTGAAGAAACCTTTGGTTTTCTTTGCTTTGTCCTTCTGAAAACTTATGTTTTCTTGGTGCCCCTGATATTATTTTTCTCTCATAAGGAAGGTTACATCATTTTAACCTTAAACTAATATTTATTCTTAACATTTGAATCTACTAAGAATGGAGTTAATATTTTCTTCAACTGGGTTAAATTCATTATTGAGAAGCCCAACTGGAAGTTGAAAATGGAGGGATGGTGTTCTCTATCTGAATAAAAAAGACGCAGAAGACTACAAAATCTGCAAACTCTAAAATTCTGAAAGACATAGGGAAAGACATTCAAAGTTGTTTGGATATCTATAGACAGATTTGAGTGCCCAGTTAAATTTTTAGAATGGGTAGAAAATGCTTAACTAAATTGTGTGTGTCACTTAGGTATCTAAACACTTTTGAAAATTGAGTGTATGCTGAGCTTAGGTAATTTACTACAGCTAATACTTCTTCTGTTCAGTGACTATACTGAAAATACAAGTCAAACTTTTTAAGAATGTACTTTTCAAAATTATGTATGCATCTCATTACAGGTTTTTCTCCTTAAAGTAAATTAATGAATCATTTAATTTTCATTTCAGGAAGCGAGGCATGCTTCTTGAAAAAAATCCTAGGTAACAAAGTATCCTCAAAGCAGACAAACACATCATTCCTCAGTCTCTAATAGAATAAAATGCAAAAATTAACAATATGAATAAATGTATGCTAAATTATATAATTACTTACATATATATTTTTTAATATACCCTCCCTGATAGCAAAAAATATTACCAATTAATACCAGAAGATTATATCTGGTTGCAAATCAGTGTGTTTTAATTGTTTATACCCACCAACAGGACTGAAACTTTCTCGAGGAAAATAATTAAGTACAGATTAAAATTAATTATTTAAATACAGGTTTCCTGCCTGCTGACTTAAATCATGATTAGAATTGGTGATTTAAATCAAGCCACCCTGCTTGATTTAAAAAGTTTTCTGAATTGTAATCAAATAATATGCAGTACTGAGTATTAATTGGAGTATTTTATGGTTAGGCCTGGTTTCTGGGATGAGACATGCAAGTGCTTCCATGGGATTGAATTCTTAATTTCTCATTTCTCCTTTCATTACATATGTCAGTTAGAGAGTTTTATTGCATAACATGCACAGTCTTATTTGTACAGAAGACTGCATGAAATTGCAGTGCATTAAGCTGCATTGTAAGAGACAGCATTTCTAAAAGAACTGAGATATATCAAATGAGTAACAGGCTGACAGAGATGCAGTCACGGTGTATGTGTATCATCAAAATGTCTAAAATAGTGCCCTATAAAAACACATTGGTCTAATTTGTTCTTATCATAAGATAGTCTGTGACCTACTATTATAATTAACTTAGGCTCCATTCATTTCTAATTGCTAAGAAAATAATCTTCTGACAATGCCTATGCACGCCTCTTGTCTGACATACATAGTTCCTCTACATGTTTCTGTATTCTGTGTTCATCAAAATGAACACACTGTCTCCCACACACTGTACATATATGATTTCTTGGAGCTCTAAATATGTTTTCCCATTCTGTCTTTATGTGAATCACAGTAAGAAGGATATCTAAACTCCAATGCTGCCCACTAGCAAATCCACTTTGGATCTCAGAAAAACAAACCTTTCTCACAGTCTGCGCATATTTAACTTTCAATCTCATTGTGTTTAAGTGAGCTTACATTTGGGTATCTATCATTTGCATACAGAAATTAAAGACAGAAAAGGAGGTTATTAGGAAAAATCAGATGCAACCATACCATCCTGAACAGCATACTGAGACAGTCTTCACCAAGAAAATGTCTCCTCCTTCTCTAAAATACTCATCTATCTTTATCAAAATGTCAAGACATTTTTTCACATCCCACAGTTATCTCTTCATGATTAAATAGTTCTGGTAATCTACTACCGGAGCCAGATGACATCTTTCAATCTCTTATTACAAAAATAAGTTAGGGAAACTAGTACAGCAAGAAACATAGTTGTATCACATAACTGACATTAAGAGGATGCAGTTTATACAAATTATTATACATGACAGATGATTTATAATTTTATCAAAATAAAAAAAAGAAATGTTGCATTGACCTTTGGATCTTTAGTACTGCATGGAAAACAGAGACACAAAGAGTTGTTTGTTAAATGTCAGTCAAGTTTTAGTTTAACACAAAAAAAAGAAAAAAAAAGAAAAACAATCAGTATCATTCCACATCTTGAGCTATTTCAAACTCCCAAAGTCCTGGGGAAAGGATTTGGTTACAATTCCGCCACGTCTCCACATTTTTCTGGATTCTTCTTGAGGCCGCAAAACAGTGAACAACAGACACGAAAAATATTTTAGCATCCTATCCCTCTGTCCATTTAAATTTATAGCAGATACTATAAGCTAGCAAATGAATATATACTTAAATGACATTGTTTAACCTTCATCTTTAATTATTTTGCCATTGCTCAGGAGAAAGAAAAAAGGTACCTACAGTAAAGCTACTCAATTCCATTCACAGTCACAGCATCTGCTGGAGGCCAACTGACAAGCTAATGTGATAGTCAGTGGTGTGTCTCTTTGAAGTTAATCAAGCCAATACCTACACCCCAGAAATCGTGGGCTGGACTTCAAAAGATTGCAGAAAAAAAAAAAAAAAATCAAGAGGTCCTGAGGGAAAAAGTATGATGGATGACAAAGAGTTGCCCATTTAGATAATTATGTAAATGGTCACAAAATTATGTCTGTGAAACTCCAAGACACTAAAGGGGGAGGTATTCATAGGAATGAATTAATTTGCTCTGAAATGCAAGAAATCATAAAATTTGCACAGAGATCATGTATTTCGTAATTTAATCAAAAGCTTCCTTTCTCAACATAATAGTTTTTAAACTTAGCAGGAACATCCAAGTTAGAGTTACCATTAGTTCTTATTATTTCACCTCTGCTTGCATACTAGGTGGATACAGTTGTTTTTAACATGGCCAAAAGCTCGATGCTCAAGATTTCACTGGGCTCAGTAGATAAAAGCCACTAGATAAAAACCATAACAACTCTCTCAGAGAAAAAACAAAGAAGAGTGACAAAAGAGGAAGAAAGCTGTAATGTATGTGATTTCCTCCCTTGGTTTTCCAGAGTAAGAAAATCACATAATCCTCCAAGGATATGTTTTCAGGGTCCCTGAGGAACCTGAACAGTTTAGGACACAGCCCCATATGCATTTGCTCTGGCTGTTGGCCAAGACAGATTTGATGGCAAAGATACGTGATGTTCCTCTACATCAGTCCTCATCTCTACTTCCCATGAGACAGCAACAGAAAGATACTACTGTTGCTTCAGGTTCCATTTTGCAGCTTCCAGGGTAATGAGGCTCTACTTCTGTTCTTACTACTTGCTACCCTTCAGGCAATGAGCGTTCTCTAACCATTGCTATTACACTAGCCATTACCATTTCTGTATTACCTTGCATTTTTCTTCTAGTTCTTGCACTCACCTATGCCCTCAATGTATAATCAGATGCCAGAGTTATTCTTTTATTAAACATGTGCAATGCCTAGCACAACAGGGCTCCAGTACTTGAACAGAAGTTCTAAGTTGTTACAATGCAAACAAAAATTGTAGTTAATATTATTAATCTTAGGACCGAATGCTTCCAATGCACAGCTTGCTCCACAGTGTGAAACTATGCGAGAGAACTGCTTGAGTTATAAGACTGTGATGCTACACCTTGCTAGCAGCCTTCCCCAAAAGCCTCACACACACAAAATAAAAAGTCTTGGAAAAAAGCTAAGTTGCCAGAGCAGGGTCAGTCAGAGGATAAATCGCAACTCAGTGACTAATCTGTCCTCCTCCTGTGAGCTGCAAATCAGGAAGAAAGATGAGGACGTTCTCAGGCTGGTCATGGCACAAATGGTAAATCTCACAGTTTGTCACCAGCTAATAGGAAAGAAAATACTAAAACACAAATATGTCATATTAATAAAAGATTATTTTAGGTGCTTAACGTTCTTTATAATTAATATTAATGAAATTATTAAAAAATAGATTTTAGTCTATCAGCTTTCTTCTTGCAAATAAAGAGACTGAAAATAACAGCAGTTCAGGCTTCAGACACTTTGTCTCTATTCACTGCTTCTACAGTTTGGAAAATTTTAGTCGTTGAAACTAAGAAAATCAGATAGAGAAGGTGTAGGGCAGTAGCCTGTCATCAGCCCAGCCCAACACTTCTCTTACAGGACTCTGCATCAGACCAATTACATCTTGCCCATTTAATTCTTCCATCTCCTTTGGTTAGTAGGGCATACAGGTACAGATTTATCTCCCCAGCAATTTCAGGAATGTTGTATTCCTTTACACCAGAACACGCTATAGACAAATAATACACCTACATTCAGTCGAGTAAAAGTAGTACATTACTACCTTCCCCACATATATGCCTGGGGCAGATCCATCAGCCCCTTGGTCCTGGGAAGGAAGTAGATTGTGTCACCACCTCACAGGGTGCTTCTTACTACCTCCAGTTCCATCAGGTCTCTTCCCATTTTCCATCCTCTTCCCTTACTCTGTTTTACCAATATGCTCAAAGAACAGGAGCACAGACCGCCTTATGCCTCAGCCTTACGAGGGGATCTTCCTTCCCTCTGACATTGTTGCACTATACCATGACACTATTTTTTGCTAATTAATACATCAATAAACCTTTGAAAAGTCTCAAGCAAAACATCAAGGAGAATGCTTTACCAGTGTCTTCAGAATATGCATTATCAAGGTCTGAAAACTCTTACTCTGCCCCTTTGTACTACATATACTGAAAACTGAGTTCCTTTACTGACAGAGACTTAGTTGGTTACTTGCTTGGGTATGTGCTTACAGGGTCAAGAATAAAGAAATAGCTTCCATCTTCATGCCACACAATTTGACAGTTCACTAACAGGTAACATACCAGTACAACCAAACCAACTTTTTCTGAAGTGTCATTGATCCAAAGATCAATATTGACAACACAATTACAGGGAATATACATCTTTGTGTGACCACCGAGTTTCATCACCACCTTGCAGCAGAATCACTTCCAAAATCACAGTACTACTTTCATTCATGCTTACGCTGTTGTCTTCACAATTTTTACCTAAAGGTGACAATAACCTGAACAATTTTGTGAAGGGATACAAGCTCCCCAGATTCTGCAAGACAGACAGACATCAGCCTATGGAAAGAGATTGTAAAAATCGGGAATGTTTTGAGTAGGGCTTTCCCTATGAAGATCGCCATGCCTTTTATAACTACATCTTCTGTCACAAACTCCAAGTGCAAGCTTCAGCCCCACTGAACAGCATTATGAAATAACTGCCTTGCCCAAATCTGTTCCCAGGGATCCTGCACTTCTTATCAGATTTTCGCCAAGAAATCTTTGCAGCTTCTTCTCAGTGTTGATTTTCATTGCAATTCAGGACCATAAGAAGGCTTTCTGAGCTGCACTTTAGTTCCTATTATTTGCTCTTTGGTTTTGGATTTCACTGGATAGAGCCTTACTAACAAATCTACAGGCATACCTAGGCTAATGCATCACAAAAAGCATAACAAAGAAACTGAAAGCAAATACAGCTAATAGAAAATAGGGGGGAAATATTTTCGGGAAACAGAATGCAAGCAAGGCACTGGATAAGAATTCATCACTTCCATAGACTAAAAGAGCAGAAGAGGAAAGGTGACCCACAATGAAAGGCAGGAGCAAAATTAAACAGATCCTGAGAGACTGAAACTCAAATTTATTTCAAAAACTAGAGGAGGCCACTCTAACAAGTTTAGTGCTTGAGAAAAAACAGCTGCTGAATGCACAAATCACAGACATCATAAGGGAAGCAGCTACTCACAGTCATATGGTCTTCTACTATTTTTCTTTTCAACTCAGGCAAGACTAATATGTAGGTTTTGGTAGCTGGGTTATCTTTTGAATCTCATTCTGTGGTCTAGAAAGCAAACAAAAAGCAAAGAGTTTTATTTCAGAAGGATACAAAGAACTTGGCAAGAAGGATTTTTCACCATTTTGTCTTGTCCTGCTGATAAACAAGACCACTACCCTTGGTAAGATGGTGAATTTATAAGACTTGGCAGAAGTGCTGTACTACTAAGGCTATCATGTAGTACACACACACCCCTGTGCAAAAATCAAAGATTTAATCAGGCCATAAGCAATAGCACAACCTGCTTCCATTGCACGTTTGGCAGACCCACAGAGGAGAATAGGGTTTTGGCCTGCCATTACGCTTCTACAGCACATTAAATGTGCTTGAAACTGTGCTGGTTGGCGGAATTAAAACCAATCGTCACCTGGTGAAGTCAGAACATAACACAAGACATCTCTAACCAGCTTCTTAAGACGTCAGACACTAAATGCCAGGCAGAAAATATCCCTTTGGAAAGCTATGTCAGGGAGCAAAGTGACAGCATGCAAATTTACCTTAGCAAGATTTTGAGAGATGAATTAAAGACAAACTTCAAGGAAAATGCAGAAAAAAATAGGAAAGACTTCCAAAGGACTACAAAGTCTTACTGAAACTCAGTGGGAATCGGGTATCAAAATTCCTTATGCTCCTTTTAAAAATTTCAGCCAAATTATAATTATACAAATCTAACACGGATGTTGAGATCAGCGTGACACCATGACTTTTCAAAGTGAAATATCCATTCTATAGACAACCTCAAAAGTATCACTGTTTGCTCTCTAGCTTACTCTACCTATTGTCTTTATGGGTATTTTGAACTTTAACTCATTCAGATATTCCAGCTTCATTTTATTTTTTTGATAGGGTAATGAATTAAAAGTTAGTGTAGCAATACAAATGAAAATGAAGTATCTCCTATTCATTTTGTTAGAAAAAAGTCACATTTTTCAGTTTCTCTTGTCCCTAAATACTTCAGCGTTATGGACACCTTTCAATTCTATTAAGGATCACTTTTTTTTTAAATACAAGGCCACATTTAAAAAATAGGAACAAGAATAACATGACTGAATTCATACTCAAGAAATTTTTCAGCAGAATCCAGATTCAGACTGTGGAGAGACATTCATAAGCTTTAAAATGTAGATGGATGGTTAGTGAGTTTTAAAACCACCTGCAGACATGCAGTTCTGAAAATCCCCCTTGACATCTATTCGTACGTTGTCCAATATCTTTAAAAGTCTGGCTTTAACTGATTTACATGAAAAATAGAACATGTTTACATGTAACCAGAATTTTGACCTCATTTTTAAAACTACTAAGCAGCTCACTGCTTTCAATTAACAGAGACTGTAGATTTATTCAGACAATAAAATAGTGCCTTAGCAGTCTGAAAGTAAGATTCTTGCTTTTGAAGTACTTGACTAGCTTTTGGAGGGAAAAAAGGGGAGCTAAAAGGCTTCACAGTCTGGTAATAATGCTGGATCACCTAGCCGTATGTGCCAGAAAAACTCCCATTTTGGAGTATCTAGTCCGGCTAAGGTATTTTAAATGCTAGGTAGGTTAAAGATGCTGGATGAATCAAGAAAGTAATGAGAGAGGGGCCCTCACTGGCCTCTGAAGTGTTAATGGAAATAAAACGGTCAGAAAGCCAGCATGGCCTTGGGCTTAGTCCCCCCAAGCTACCACTTAAAACTGTGTGCACCCACAAAGACACAAAACTTAAATAAGTTAGGAAGGAAGAAAGGAAGGCTTCAGTTCAGTGAATATTTTATATCACCTCCCTTGTTGATTTTTTTCAGCATACTTAATTCCTTTCTCAGGTACTTTGCTTACACTTGGCATGCAAAGCAACACAGGGTTACTGCTAACAAAGCAGCAAGAGCTTCTCTGAAGATTTGAGTAAATGCTCTGACACACAGAACTGTGCCGATTTCCAGACAACGGTTTGACATCTGCTCCATCATGTCAAAACGAGACTTTACAAAGCCCAACTTCAATTCATTTTGAAGCCTCATTTGAAGATCCCATTTTAGACCCTCTTGCTGTAGATTTCACTTCCCCAACTGCTTAACATGCACGTTGGAGCCTCCAACACTGAGCCATATAGATTTGTCTTTGTCTTTTGTGTTAATTATTAGCTGCTGCAGAGCTGTCTCTGTGGGTGAACGCACACAGAAACAAAGGCGGCAAGGTTGTAAAACCTTTTATCTCTATCAGGGCACATTATTTGATAAGGTGCTAAGCTAATAGCAACGCATGTCAAATTGTGTTTAGACAGATCAGTGTGCTGGGAATTGGAGGTTATATTTGTCTCTGGAAACCAGCACCTGGAGAAGCAAAGAGACACTCATACCAATATTCGCAACACTATGTAAACTGTAAACCACCTCAAAGCAGTTACTTTACAAATGGCTCTAAGATAATGAACCTCTGTCATTTCATTTGCCGTGTGCATATCCTTTTGAACTTTAATCATTCATATTCCCATAAAAGCGGTGAAGATAGGAAACAGAACACAGGACAGTGAGCAATGCAGTATTATGTCAACATTACTTAGCCTGTGCTTTTAGAAGCATCTATGAGCACCCAACTGGAGACACTAACTTTGCAGTAAGATCTTAACATCTGTCCCTGAGAAACAGGCAAGGGCGTGCATCAAGGCATCCAAAGCTGATAAAATAAAACACTTTCAAAAAACATGTTCTGCATATTAGAACAAGAAGTACAGTGTGAATTAAAAAAAAAAAAAAAAAATTATAAGTTCCAAGGCTGGGGTTTGTGTTTTGTTTGAGTTTTTTTTTTCCCCCTCCCTCACAGATATTTCTCCTCTGGCTTTCAGCTGTCTAACTGCATCTTCAATTTGAGAACTCTTAAAAGCAGGGGGGGGGGAGAAGCAGGGGGGAACAACTTAAGTAATCATAGTAACCATAAGCTTAGATACAGAAAGAAAAGATTGACACCATTACACAATGCTTTTCATCCAAACTTGTATAAATGGTTAAACAAAAAGTTCATCATCACTATCCTCATTTTGAAGGTTAAGGCAAGCAATACATACAGAAACAAAAACGCTTGCCCCAAGAGGCCAGTGGCAGAACTGAGAATAGAAGCAGCAAAAAAATACAAGTCTCAAGTCCCCCTTCCCTCTTCTGTTCAGAAATATACTGTTCATCCTTAGAAATAAATATGAAGTACTTGATTGTTTCCTGCTCCAGCAAAATATAAAATTATTTTAAGACCACGTTAAATGCATCCTTCTCATTCTAACTCTGCTATTAGTCTAAGGTTGATAAACAGAAAGTACAAATATTAAGTCAAAACATCAAGAATTATTTCTTCCCAGAATTGATTATAACAACTTCACTAGCTTGTATGTTATATCATTTCAATGTATTTTCCAGTTATGTAGAGATATGCTTGGATAGGGTTTGTAAGCCACAAAACACATCTGTAATTCAAAAGAGCATGGCACTCAGCAATAGGATGCAAATGAGACCAAACAGAGCAACCCTGATAGAGAAACATCATCCACCCACAAAGATGGGTTATGCATGTCGCATTTTCCAGTCTATTTCTCTTAAACATGTTTTGCACTTTCTACTGCTAAAAATAACTCTGTTACATTAGAAAAAGAGCAGCGGCAGAAACCAGTGCTTGCTGGCAAACTGCTTTCTCTACCCCACCACCTTTTTTTCCCTTTTTTTTTTAAGAAGACAGAAAGAATTTGTCTGTAGCATTTCAGACATGTTTTGATTAACTACAGCTGTTAAACAGCCATACTAAATATGAAATAAGCTAAGAATGGTATTTATATTTTTCTTGTATGAGTCTAATCAGCTCAATTATGATTTTACTGACACCCATGTTAGTCAAGTGGCTCAAAGAAATCTCCCCACCGCAAAACTAGTGTGAGAGTACACTGTGACTTTAAAAATGCATGCATGTGTGCATGCACCTAGACACATTTATTCATCAGTGTGTTTAATGGAACATGCATTTATTGTGTAAGTTACAACACTGGAAAAGCAATGCAACAACAAATCTCCCTTCCATCATAAACAAAGATATCATCACCGGGTTTTGCTTTGCCTCTCATGACACGATGACAGAAGTAGAGAGGACATTAAAATAAAGCTGCATGTTAAAAAAAGAATCCTTTTTTGTAGAGACCTCTAAGCCCTTTAAAAATATTTAACCCTTGCTACATAGAAGTTAAACACTCCTTGAGAACATTTCATGGGAGTTGATCATACCTAGTCCAAGCATCACTCCAAAAATTAGTAAGATAGGGCTCATTCATTATTAATAACACAACACTGAACAGTCTTTAACAGACATGTTTGATCTGTTTAGGAAAGTACACTAGAGTTGTTACTATTCATTAGGAAAAAATACACATCTATGTACTTGTTCAGACTGTGTACCTTATTTAGTGTTTCCATAAAAAGCCAACAGAAAAATGATTATATATCAACATGTTCATGTGCACTGAAATAATAAACACTGTTTTAAGCAAAAGTCACCAAATAGTGCCACCTGCTGTAAACTGCCTAATACTGCCAGCCAGCCACCAGTCCCTGCTCTCCATTACCTGGAATTCACAAATAGAATATCACACAGCCAAACCCCTTCATTCAAACGAAAGACTAAAGAGCTATAGAGAGAAGAAAGGAACAAAGAAACAAACAAACATCGTTTAACAGAGCTCTGCTGGAATCAGAGGGATATAAATAGTCTATTGTTCCAGTGTCTATCTGCTTTTGTAGTGCCTCCTGGATCACTGAATAGGCACCTAAGAAAATCCTCATACAAACACCGATACATACACTCACATGTAAATGCCTTTAGAAGTGTAATTTATGAACAACTCATTAGTAAGAGTGATATGTTACTACTGAGATTCTAACAAGAACATCCTACAGGTTCCAGATTAGAGGTTTTGCAGTTGAAGAAATGGAACAAATTGCACAGGCATAACCTGTATATCCTAGAAATCAACAGCAGAACTCTCCCAAGATGCTTCTAAAGGACTTAAAAACAACTCAGATAAAACCCCACCATAAACTCTAAAACAGTCAGGGTGGTAGGGAGCCTTAATTTGAGCATTTGCATTTTGTGGTGACAAGAATAAGACAAATAATTAGCTGAAGCATTTTAAAATATCTGCAGAAGATACCTACAGTGTGCCCAAAAGACAATACAATTTATTTTTAAAGTAGCCACAGCTCAGATAAGAGTCAGCAGAATATTTTCAAAGCATTTGCTTTGAAAAAGTCTTCCCGGTATTTCCGTAGGATCCTGAGCAACAGGCATAGCAGTCCATTTGCCAAAACATGAGACAGTGTAGTTTAAGTCAGACACTGAGTCAAAGACAAAGCTAGGTTTCTTCATGCCCATGCTGATACAATCCATTTCACAATGACATAACTGAAATGAGCTAAATATATGGAAACTACATGTTCATCTCGCATTTGGATAGAATTAGCTTTCTTTCATAAATGACTTAGAGTTTAAGTTGACCAAATAGATCAGGCTGAGATCCATCTAATCACAACAGAGAAGCCCTCAGCTCTTTCTTTCACCATTTGGATCCTTTACCTGGGGCCAGATGTTTCATCTCCATGAAGCTTTGCAATGTGCTGCGTGCTAATTGATCAGCACCTGGACCTCAGAGGTGACTGAAGTTCCTCGGTACAAGCATGACAGCCTGATAGCTAGCAAATGCCTTGTGAAATGAGTGCAAATAAATGAAAAATGCTATATAAATGTAAATTATTGTTATTAACAGAACTGGGGATATTTCTGTGCTACTTTCATTGCTAATTTTTCACTCACATTTCTACACGACTTTTAATTTTGTAAAAACGTATTAAGTGCTGATTGATTTGTATTTTCTAAATCATGATGAAATTATAGTTTAAAGTGTCATGTCACAGGTAAAACTGTTAAAAGCCACAGCAGCAATGACAGTAATGAAAAAGTATCCATATAATTACTTGTACATTTATCATGTAGCTTTTTCCTTTTTTTCTTTTCCTTTTAATTAATAAAGACACTGCTTTTCTGTATTGTGAACTGACTTCACTCAAAAAGATAGATCAGCTGAAAGTACTGGAGAGCGAGATTCTCATATATCCCTAAGGAGCCCTTTACACTGCCTAGCTGTGCAAAGAAACTTTAAATCCGGTAGGTACTGAACTGAAGGCTGTTAGAATATCCCCTGCACAGTTATTCATATTCTGAATAACTAAGCTCTAAGCTCTTGTATCTTTTCACTAGGTGAGATCTAAGCCTTCAGCCTTTCCATGTCTTTGCAATCTTTCAAGCCCTACTCCTGTGACTGAGTATAAAACTTCATGTTGTCACAACACAAAAGTTTGTGTTTGCACAGAAATTAGCCTTTCCACCAACATTCAAAAATTCCAACATGCTGTAATTCCAGGTAAACTATTTCCTTGGAAATTCATGTGATGAAAAGGCTGCATTGTTCATACTTGGAGTTCAGTACTAGACAGTCCCAGAGCACTCATGCTTGTTAACACTTGGCACTGATTAACTCCTTGCATTTAAGATAAAAATATTTTGTAGACATTAATGAATTAAAACTGACAACTTTCTTCAGAAATCGGAAAGTTTTAATATCTTATTACAGATAAATAGACTGAGGCACTGAAATATTAATAGCAGCATTCTTAACCTTGTTTGAGTAATACGAAACGTACATATCCAAATTCATGTATTTGAGGAAACAGCTGCCTTTAAATAGGGACTGACCACATAGCTTTACAGTTCAAGAACTGATGAAAGTTCCTAAATCCAGTGCTGCTGGGAATCCCCAATTAAAAACTAACATTTGAACATTCTGTCTGAAGCCTCAGTGAAATGAAAGAAATAATAAGAAATAGCCAAAGAAAACAGAGTTCCAAAATTCTAGGTTTCAGGTTATCTTGAAAAGACAAACATCAAGTTTTGATTTTATCTTTGATTGCACCAGTAAACCACACGCAACTGTAGCCAAAGTGGCCTCGCTTGACAATTATCACAGCCTATCACATTCTGAGGAGTACTAAAGGGTAATATAATTAAATTAATAAAAATCCCCAAGACAGACCACTAGTTGTACATAAGCATATAATATATGATTATGTACACCAATATATGTGTGTGTGTTAACAAACTGAGTACTCCTCCCACTTAGCGTGTGTGCCAACAGGGCTGAAACAGATATAGGTGCCTAAGTCCTGCCTTACCCCAACAGAATTGTGCTTCTTAAAACTTTTGCTCAGCTTCTCACCCCCGGGATAAAAGTTTATTGGTACCTTAGTTTTCACACTAACATCACCTCCACCCACGCACCTCCATCACCATGCACCCATGCAACAACAGTAGCAAAAAAAAGAAGAGTGTTTACAGAAAAGGCTGCTTTCTACAGTGTGTATAAGGGAGTGAAATTGTATGGGTGTGTTGAAAAGTGTTGCTTAGATGGAAAAGGTAAGCAGACAAAATCTGCAAGTTGTACTGAAGGTAAATGAATTCTTACTATGCTGGGCAATTGGACTTCAGGGAAGCAGTTCCCAATTACAACTGATTTTGCAACCCCCATTCAAACGAAAATACTATTAGCAAAAGAAAATCAGCAGGGGTCTCTACTGACTATTACATGACCCCAAAGTTGAAAGAAAAATTGACAGACTGACCCCTTTTTATAAAAGTATGCCAGATACATCCAAGACTGACAACAAGAAAAATCTCTGCTAAAATTTCTGAATATTTTCACTAAGCCACCATCCATCACAACATAAACCATACTGCAAAGTCCTTTACCAGCCCAGAGAACAGAGACCTAAAAATTATACAGCTGCATGTAATCCATATGGCCACCATCTCTGCACCACTTCCAAGAAAATCCATTCATACTCAACAATTAAATACAAGTCTATTAGCTGCTACCTAAGGATTGATCCTATCTCATATATTTACCTGCAACCTAAGAATAAAGTTGGCTTTGAGATATGCAGGTTGATACTCTGTCTTTAGGATCTATCAAATGAGTGCTATTTTACAAATCTTCAGTAAGATGTCGCTTAAAATACTATATACAGTTCTTGTCACGTGTATGCAAGAACAATGAATTTAAACAGGAACGAATTCAAAGAGGACCTATTACAGCGTTAAGAAAAATAGTGTGTGGAAAGAGATATTAAAAGATGACAGCTTCATTTTGCTAGCAAAATAAATGCTGAGAAAGAACATCTGACTTCATAAGTATGTTTAGAAATAAATAAAACTGCTTAAGAAATAAAACTGCTTAAGACAGATTAAGGATCAAATGGCTATACTTTAGTCACAAATATTATTCCAACTAGTCCTACAAGAGGACACTTTCCAAGTAGCTAGTACAAGAAATACAACATTGCTTTTAAGTTGGAGCTCAATAAGTTTGTGAAAGAGACCAAATGATAGTGCAAAAAATTTCATAGACAAATTTAATCTTGATATTTGAATCCACATGTATCTGATGTGGCCTCTTATAGAGAGATTAAAATGAAACTAGATCACTGTTTCTCTTCATTATTATTGCACTTATGAATCCTGTACATCAGGACATTACTGGCTACCTATAGAAGCCTGGAGAGGATACACCTTTCCCAGTCAATGCATAGTTTCAANAGTGGTCGGCTGGGGTTAAACCTCGACAGATACATATTTAAAGTCTTTATAAAATAATTTAGTAATGTTGTGTCACATGNAAAAACATCTTCCTCTGAACAAATGGAAATTGTATGCAGCTCAAGAAAGAATGTGGGTACCAATGCTTTTGATGACAGTAACATGCTGCAGATGTATATTCTTCTTATGGCTACAATTTAACTTATCACCAGGTTCCTGACTGAAACATTCTTTCTGCAGATTAGACTTGCACAGACTGCTGCAGAGCTGGTTTATGAGTCGGGGTTTTGGTGTTGGTTTGGTTTGGTTGTGTGTTTGTGGGTTTGGTTTTTCTTTTTTTTTTTTTTTTGCTTGTTCGTACTTTTGTAGTGCTACAATTCAGAAAATCATCTAGTAAGTTCATTAGCACATCCATTGTCACTACAGGGTCACTGATCTATCCTGGTGGCGTTCTATGTCTTATATACNATATGTATATATGCATGCAGAAGATGTTCTATGGATTCCTCTCAACTAACTGTCCACTCTAGAACTGCTTGAAGTTACTAGGCAGCCAGCTGGTGGGGCAATCAGAAAATTCTTTCCAACATTATGTTCTTACTCATTCAATAGTCTGCTTATGAGAAGAGAGTGGTTATGGAACATGTTCCTTTCTTGAGCCCTCACTGCTACAAGATGTCCATAGTCTAGTAGGGAAATCACCTTGCAGGTAACATCAAAGGCAACTAGCAAGCAGAAATAATTGAAGCCTTTAATTAGTGAGCTGCCTGCAGATTTCTCAAGGCAGAAAACACACAGTCTTTGTCCCAAGATCTGCCCATTTGGTTTGTTTGTGGCTGAGCTTTCTTCTGTCAGTGCTGAGGTGCTATATGAAAAATACATTTGAAATCCTGTAAATTTGCAATTGGGTAATTGGCAGCAAAGGTGCACCATCAAGTGCAGTAAAAACCATTTAAGCAATAAATCACATTTATGATTTGCACTGTAAATGTAATTGTTAAAAATGTTCATCTTAACAGTAAATAACAGTTCAAAGAAATCAATTTAATAATGACAGATTGTTTCCAGATAGAAATAGTGTTAGAATAGTTGATTTTAATCAAATTCATGTTCCGTTGCTACAGATTAATATCTCAGAGTACAGTCTTAAAACCACAAATGAACTGTTTATTTTTACTTTTCTGTTACAACAGCGACGCTTACTGAACACTGATGAATGCTTTTATGTGTGTCAAAGGAGCTCATGTTAAAGAACAGAAGCAACTAGTTTGATTCCTGACTCTTTACAAGGCAGCTTGAAAAGACATACTCAAACAGCTGCTTTTCTGAAATGCAAGAGTAAAAAGAATAGGAATGAAGCAAGAAGTCAGTATTCTAAGAAAAAACAACAATAACATCAACAAAAATCTTTTACAAATATGAAGACTTGTACATAGTTTGCATGGCTCTATGCTTCTCCAAACTATGCTTGGAAAACAACTTTTAAGATTATGAACTGGAACAATAACACTCCACCAAGTGTGAGTACTAAAGCCTGTTCGTTCTGCTTAATATATTTTAAGACTACTGGTATGCAAATTTTCAACAATTGCATATGGGGCGATCAGTTTCTGTACCAGAGAAGTGGAAGGCTCAACTGTTTAAATACTGCAAACCAAATTCACATCACCACACTGCTGCCCTGCTCTCTGTCCAGGGCTGTGAATAGCAGCGCTGGGCACAAACATGATATTTTGGTCTTTTAGATGTTCACTCTACCACATCTTTTTTTCCCCTCTATCCTCCTTGTCGTTTTGGTACTCTGATCTCAATTCTTCTATTTTCTTCCTCTTCCCTTTTCAATTTATTTTCTTACCTTTCCCTATACCAAGCTTTCTCACATAACACTTTTATCTCAAGTTTTACTCAAGTTCTCCTCCTCTCAACCATGCCAACCCCTTTTTCTTCATATTTTCTTCATGTTTTCCATGCAACAGAGTTTGTGTGTCCTCTGAAAGTAGTGATCCAGGTAAAGATCACACTCCTCTGCTCAGCAGAATTCCCCAGAAAATACATAGGGACATCATAAGGCTCAAATCCAATACATCAGCAAATAGGTAGAGCACTTCACTATTATATTATCTATGGACACATGCTAAAAACACTCCTTGAAAAAATGTTAGCACATTTTCAAGCTAAAAGTGTACAGATACACATATTAGAAGTTATGAATGTAATACATCTATATTAGCTTTGAATTACTGTCCTGGTTTCGGCTGGGACAGAGTTAAATTTCTTCCTAGTGCTGTGTTTTGGATTTAGTTTGAGAAGAATGTTGATAACATACT
>VZTQ01000905.1:181709-198163 GCA_013400755.1 Pelecanoides urinatrix | reverse complement strand
AAGTGGCTGTGTGGTATTTGGCTGCCTGCCAGGTTAAACCACGACAATTACTGACCATGCTGTTCAGTATTGTCCCTCTCTGCCCAATAGAAACAAGGAAAGTTATGTTAGCCTTGTGTTCAATATAGAATAGGATGTGAAAATAAATATAGGATTATGATTTTTATGTTTGGATAGAGGTTTACTCAAACATACCATAATCTAGGACCTCACTGTTTCAATAAAAAGCCAAAACTACTCAAACTACCACAAGTAGAAATTCAACTATCAGCAGCTAGTATTAGAGACAGCCAGAGAGATTGTAAGCTGAAATTTGCCTGCCGTAGTAAAGGTAGAGGCAATTTTTACAGTTTTACCTCTCTACCCCAGAAAATACTGACAACTGGAGCTATTATTGGAGAAAACACCCCATATGGATATGCCTAAATTAGCAAAAAAGGCAGGAAATTTTGGGGGTTTTTTGGCTAGTTGGTTTTGGGGAGGGGGTGTATGGTTTTGTTTTTAAAGTACAATGATATCTGAAGTAGTACCCAAGGACCTTTTAGAAGCACACTCTTTCCATCAAACTCGTGAGATTGGTTTTTGCGCCTATTAAAAAGGTCATAATTTTTCAGAAAGCATGCATATACCTTTTGATGCCATGCAAGTTCAAGGCAGTCCTAAAAGATGCAGGCAGTGGATTCAGGGTATTGCAAATTTGGCTACTGTTTCCTGGCTTTACTCTGTTTTCCTGCCTATTTTGTGACTGAGCCAGCCAACTGTATAATGCTAATAGCAAGCAAAATACACAGAGAAATAAATGGCTCCAGACAGTAGTTGTACTTTAGAGGAAATTCAGTATCTGGTTAAAAGAAAATTATATATTGTATAAATTATAGTTTTAAAAAACCACAACTGTCATGGGACTCGCACTAGAAATTGCAAGACTTGACAATATGGATATATCCATCCTTTTTCAGCCAGACAGAGAAGGTATTCAATGCCTTTGGTGAGAACATTGCACCTGCCACATCTCCTGTAGTGTGCTAAGGAGGATCTGGCACCAGTGGCAATGTGCCATCTTAGGAAGAGAAGTAATCCATCAGCTAGGCTGCTTCAGACCCACCTACAGCCTATGTTACTGTGCACATGAAATGAAATCCCATTAGATTATAGTGCCCAAACGCACTGCCAAACTTACTTTGAAGTTTAACCCCTTGCTTGCAAGGGAAAAACATCTGCAACACTGAGTTGAATACTTCTTTTGTGATAAAGCTACATCTTAACTGTGAAATCTTTATNGCAAGCAGCTGGGTGGTGCTCAGCAAGCAGCTGGAGTTAAACCTCAACACCCATTTCATGAGTCAAGAGTAGCTTCAGGAGAATATTCTCACCAGAATCTCACAAAGTGTAATCTGGCAGGGGGAGGGGAGACAAATAACAAAATCCATTTTTGACAGAGTAGTACAGTTTTATCTCCCAGAGCAGCAGGTTCAGATTCCATATTTGCCCATAGTATTTTGCCTCACAAAAAACAAAACCAAAACATCCAAGTGTATTCTCTCCCCAGAGGGGATTTTTTTAAGCTGATGGTTTTTATATTACAGGACTCCAAAAGGATATTCAAAGAACTAGGTCTGATCTATAAAGCTTAGGCATATTTTGGCACAAGCTTCATTCTAATACTCTTCAGGGTCCTCTTCATTACAGTAATCCTCATTACTGTCAGTTTGAAGCACAGGAGGTTGACTAAAAAAGCAGCACCTTTTGGTGAGAGTGTTGTACACTGTAAATATAAAATTATATCTTCATTTATCTCATGTTTCCTTTGGTTTATAACATCTCCTAAGAAGAAATGGAGTGTATCATCCTCTAGCATAAAATTATATCCCCCCTCAAACTACTAGCATTTTTTAATTTTGTTTCAAAAAATTGTTTCAAAAATACAGGTAAAAACAGGAATTGGGGGTGGGGGGAGGGGTGAAAATCTATTTTCAGAGTTAATAAGCAAATTCTGGGAAGACTGTATAGCACAGGCAGACGGTTCAAGTGTATAGGACACCAGATGTTGGCAATTGTGGAATACATTGCCCCTTTTTTCCATAGACGTTTGGCATGTCATCCTCATTTTTATGATACTTATAAGGTGGTCATAAGCACATCTGAAACACACACTTCATTTAATTTGCTCACCTTCACTCTAGCCATATAAGTAAGGCATTGATAATATTGTAGGCAGAGGAACAGAGACATGAACAGTCTGAAGTCCAGTGGCTCAAGAGACACTTTTAATAGCTTTACTATAGGAAAGACAGCAGAAGGATTTGCATCTAGGTGTCATAAGTGCTAGATTAGCATCCCAAAAACTCAATCATTCCTTGTCCTGCCCTGGCTGCCTTCCCTGGATACCTGAATTCCAACACAAAAGACTTCCCATCTAAGGCAAAGCAACTGGAAGCAGCCACGTCTAGTTGAACCAGGTCACAGGACAGTGGAGATACCACGGTGGCAGACTGCTGCCAGCAAACATGTCCTGCAATGAGATCCTTTTCATTTAAGTGTTCTCTAGAAAGCTCTAACTTAGCTGGCCTGTAACGTTCTTGTACTTCTCCCCACCTAGCATCCTACAGGTCACACTGCAAGTACACGAGGTATTGGTGTCACAGAGCAAGGAGAGATGGGCAAACTAAACCTAATACTTAAAAAATGCAATTGACAAGTCTGATTGGGAATTTCTTCAGTTGTGGCACCAATTCTTTTCTAACATAGGTTTGTCCAGAGTCTAGCAAAGTGAGGTTCCAGCTGCCCACCTACTACTATGCAAATTATAAAATAAATAACTGTTACTTGGATAGACCCCATCTGGACATAAATGGATATATAAGCCTTAAAACAAAAACCCCACCAAGAAAAAAAATTATTTTTGAAGCCCACCAACCTTAAGTAGGAATTAGTCCCTCTGATGTCCACATCACAACTAACATGGCTAATGAAGCAAGCCTTGTACATATTGACAGTTTATTTTTTATTATTTATATCATTGTAGCCATGAATTAGAAGCCTATAATGTTAAGTAGTTGCAGATTTTATTCTGTTAAGTCTTACTACAAAAAAAAAGTTATTGAGGACAAATTCTAACTGTGCAATCATGTTATAAAGGTGAGGGAGTAGTCTGCTTTGTCTCTGCCTTTTTTAGCCTAAGGTAGGGTTCATGTAAGCATGTGCTCTATAGAAAGCAGTACTGAGAAAAATAGGATTTTTAGAATATATGGTATTACAATTGCTATTATAATATTTGACTTTTTTAATTATGCAAAAATAAAGCACAAATGAACAAAATGGTCTTACAGATGTACTCCAACTCACTGTTGGACTGTTTTGAGTTTATATTTATAATACATAAACACAAATTATTAGGCACTGACAGAAAGGACTTTGCTTACCACACAGCTCTGGTGCAGCAGTTTGCAACTTGTATATACTTAGCTACCCTAAAGCTACTCAAGTTAAAATTTAAAAGTCCAGGCACATGGAAATTATGTCAGCTTTTTGGTGAAAGTTTGTTAACATCCCGTGGCAACAAAGGGGTGACTAGACCAGAATGTCTGCATGTTAAAATTACACTACAGATCTAAAATCCCTTAAGCTGGTTGTAACTTTATAGGTTGGTTTTTTTTATTCCAAGAAATAATTTCCCAATTCTATCTCAGTTTTGCTAAAAAAAAAAAAGCTTATTTTTCAGTCATACAGTTTCAAAAGATTAGAGGGAGATGACTGATTCTGGATATAGACAAATTTTTCCTTCCCTATGAAAGAATGGATCAATTTTTCTCTAGTTCTCTGGTTTGGAGCAGGAGAGTCAAAGTATTTATCTGAGTAATAGAAAAGGATTACACATGTACATGGATTTAAGAAACGTCAATCCCGGCAGGCTTCTGAAATTAAAAGAGCCTAATGCATGGGGAATGATATACTTTACAATACGGGAAGTATCAAGCTGTGGAAAAACTATTCGAGAAGGTAGCTGCGAGTTAAGTACAGAGTTCACTTCTCTTGTCACTTGATCCTCTCCTTAGAATTAAGAACTGAACTTACCATTTTGAAACATGTAGAGTAGCAGCTATAAAAATCCACCACAAGAACGTTCATATTAGGAGATTTTTCTGCCTTTACACAAGTTTAAGGGATTGTCAGAGGTCAGAAAGAATTGAACATCCCTGCTGAGTCACTTCTATGAAAGACATGCTGTGGAATGGTGTAGGTGTACTTACTCTTCATGGCTATTGAGACGGGACCAAAAAAAACAAAAGAGGAGTGGGACAGCAAAAAAAGGCTCGTTCAATATTGACTCTTATTAGGCCTCTATAACAGGCACTGATACAAATTTTTAACAAATAAACAAGGATTTTCTGCTTAAGAAACAAACCATATTCAAAGATCTTTCCAATAATACTCACACAATTAATTATGGCATTTAGGAATCTCCATAGGTGAGAACTGCCTTCCCCAGGAAGCAGCTAATACACTTACTTCCTGGCTGGGGGCAGACTAATGAATCAGAGCAGGAGCATAGCTCCCATTTAAATACAAGATTTGACTAAATACCTTTCCAAGCTATTGGAAATGCAGTGTTTTTGTTTAGGAGACTAACAGAACTTATTCTATACCAGCTTTTAAATTCTATAACTGTTAATGCATGTAAAATTATCTTACATTTGGAATACATTAAGGAAAGACCTATTAGTATAACAACATCAAGACCTGAGTGTAAAGCAATACTTTAATGAATCTGTTTTGTTAAAAAGAATACCCTCTTACCTCCCTGCAGTGCATTTATATCAGGGGTTGGTACTAGAAGTAAAAACTATTGAACTACTTTCACATACATTTCCTTAGTGCAGAGTCTCCTACATTTAAAAGGCAGCTGCCTTCTGGTCCTTCCTTAACAGAAAGGTTTATACACCACCATTAAAACTACAGTCATTGTGACATACCACTCCCTTTGGATGTTTAGAAAGGGAAAGTGTATGAATAAGTTCATCTTTAGTCAGGAAACAGGTTAAGCACTTAAGTAGTAGTTCTCCGAGTTACCTAATCCCCTCACAGCTCCTCACTGCAGTAGGTACAGTTACCTATCACTTGCCCATGAATTTTCTGCTATGATTTTTACTTTCAATATTTATCAGTAGTAAAACTTTGGACTATACAGCTCACTCTTTTCAAAAGTTCACAACGAACTGTAATCACAGCTATACATCAGATTTAGCGCAAACAATCTGCTTGTGTAGGGCTGCAAGAAAATTCATGCAACGTTTTTCTGCAGATATTCTTAGCACTTACAGAAGCTATTTTTGTTCTAATTAAAAGCCTAATCAGAAGCAAATCAGGTAAATAAGTACTTTCCCATGGCATTCTATTATTGCTTGCAACAAATTAACACAATGTTGCTTCACAACATTATCATGAAGAGAAGACCATGGAAGATCAGCAGATAATTGCATCTCCCTGATTTCATACGAAAACCCAAGCAAAGGGGGCTCACTGAAGATCAGGTCAAAGTGCGGGCAGACCCCAGGAGGAGCCATCCAAAATCCCTATGCCCTGCAGGGTCCCATCACCTCTCTTGGGCAAACACCCAGCTGCATTGCAGAGAAGGACTGATAAAAGCAGATTCATAGCCTCACCAGCATTATTGCTGGCACAGGGAAGGAAGCAAGAAACCTGCCCCTAGGGGAAGGAGGGCAGCTTTGCCCCTTTTGGCCCAGGCTACACAAGTTTTTCTATGCAGTTGTGAGGCCACTGCCTGAGCCATGCAACAAAATGCCTTTTTGCACATCTATTAATATTAGAAAATTCAAAGCAGACTTGTTGTACTGCTACTTCTTAACCCCTTCACTCCTGAGCAGACTAGCTTAGAAACGCTGCAAAAAATAGGAAGGTTTAATCACCTATAAGGGAAATTGGATTTTGTCACTAGTCAAAGTTAACAACCACTTGAGCCTGGTAGACAAAGAAGATGCACAAAGATCTTCCCCAAAACCAAAGCAAAGTTATTAGCAAAGATTTTAATGTATCCAAATCAGAACAGTACAGAGTGACTTGCATAAGACAGGAGTAAAGCAGATATGGCATGAGAGTTCTGTTAGTGAAAATGCAGCGTTATTAGCAATATCTAAGGTGCTAGTGGGCTCTAAGAATGACTGTTATCAGACAGTAGAGCTCATAATTGCCTTTAATAGCAAATTATACTTTTATGTTTTTTTAAAAAAGAAGTAAAATACCCTGTAAAGCCTAGAGAAACCGTTTTAAAGACAATTAATCTGTAGAAAACTGCATTTCCAGTATAAACTAAGAACCAACGTCCATGCCTTCAGGAGGAAATCAGCCTATGACAGTATATTCTGATGTTGTGTTGCTTCTAAGTGACTGCTGGAGCATGCCATTTCTCTACTCTTAGTGTAGAGGTCTGGGGCTAGAGTTCACTCTGAGGTTACAGGTTTTTTCAGCCTGGCTAGAGATAGGTAATTACATGGGCTGCAAGCACATACTGGCTATGACAATGGGTCACATTTCATTTTTCTGCTCATTTACTACTGCCCTGCACACCCATTGTATGGGCAGAATTTAGACTACACACTACAGAGTTATAAGTACACAGGACAGTACATGTTTAAAAAATTAGTATTTTTTTAAAACCAGGCTCATTACAAAGGAAAATGACAAACCACTAAAGCGATTCACATGCTTTCTGCTCTGAGTGATCCCACAGTAGTAACACAATCTGTATCCAGGTTATTGGATATTTAAAGCCAGAGCTGTAATTAAGTAACTGCTGCCTGGTAAGGCTGTAGGTTTAAAGAAAAAAAAAAATCCAGACCCAAGATCCACACTAAAGCTGAAGTGCTTCTAGTAATTCTACCTTTGAGCAAGCTTTTAAAATTAAAATTAAATGAATTTACAACATGTCATTATTCCTAGAGCTTATGGAGTGTATATTTTACTGCCTACAGAGACAGCTTCAATCATACTCAGCATTAAGTTGAATTAGTGTCCCAAAGTGCCTACTCCCCTCCTCCTTTTAGCAGGTCTCTGTTTAGGCACAAGGTCAAAAATGGAGATGAGCTACGTGCTGCTTGCAAGTCCCTCATCTGCCTATTAAGGGGGGATCTTGAGTTTTATGGCTGCAAGACTTATGTCAGCCAACCATTATTAATTTAATTTATTAGGGGGAACAGTGAATGATATTTAAGTAACATATAGCCAAGATACTCTGACAATGCCCTATCTGCTTATTATAGGCAAACCTGTTCTAGACAGTACCTCTATACTAGAAGCCAGTCTTTCCCTCTGGGATCACTTAAGATGAGGTTATTGCTCTGTATTTCTTATCTTACCTGTGATCAAAACTTGCCATTCTTTTCTCCTAGCAAATCACCCTCTGCATTCTGTTCCAAGGTGTCTCCCCTCGACCCTTCCTTTTCTTTTCCTCTCTGCATCCTTAGAGGAATTTTGTATTTTTCCAGCCTTTAAAAGTTGAATTCATTTGCTTGCATGAGATCTGGGAGAAAGTTAAGAATTTTAAAAAAAGAAAGAATGTGACCCTAATGCAAGACTTAGAAGTAGAGTTTGTGTCCTTCCCAACGTTGGGGACCATAGTATTATAACAGTTGCTTTTCCACCTAGATCATGCATCCGATTCTAAGATTTGTTACCAATAAAGTCAGCTTCACCAAAATACTATTTCTGGAGCTCTTCATGATGCTGGACTTGAGGCTGGACAATATACTTCTTATAGTATCCTTAACTTACTCTTTAAACACTAAGTCAATTAAGATTATCAGGGAACAAACAGTTAAGTCTATGCATTACAATTAATTATTATGTCTTTAAAATAATTATTGTGCTAATTATATATTTCCATTTTAAGGGAACCAGAACAATTGATGCTTTCAAGTAATGCACAGTAACATGCACAATAACTATTTTAACTTCCACTACTTTCCAGCTATCCTTATCAATAGTGCCCTTTGACTTTTGCCTTGAGTGTCTTTTTTTTTTTTTGGCTCTGAATTTACAGAAACAAATTTTGATAGCAATTCTTGTTCAACATTTAGGAGTAGAAATAAAAGCGCTACCCAAATTTAGGAATACATATGAACCACTCTCACTGTCACTTAAGTATTCCATATTTCATCACTTAGCTACAACACACCAGCTTCAAGCTCTTTTATAATCATCATACTCCCCTAATTCAAACAGTTCAGCATTTCAGACACCAACTTTAGAGGGCTCCAGAATTAGATTGTTCAGTAATTACTTTCTTATCTAGATTCTGCTTTGACATCTGAAATCATTTATCACCACTTTCCGATTAGCCCCATGAACACAGTTTTCTTACAGAATGATAATCCCTGTGGTGTCATCACCTCAAAAAGACAATTGCTGAATTAGACCTCCTAGTCATTTCAGACATAACCTCAACATGGTTTTGTTAGTATGATGACCATTTAAAGTAGCTTATGTTTATATACTATGCTAGGATTGGCTTATTTAATATTCTGTATACAAACTCTTAGTAATTTGGGGTAAACTTCCATCACTCTGATAATAAACAGCTGGCTAACAGAGGTACATTTTCTGAAACTAGGAGTATTACATCTAGGCATCTAGAGCAAAGGACTAAGGAAACATTGAGAATTCTTCAGTTTGCACAGGCTTTTGAAAATCCTCAAATAAACTGTTTAAAAGTGCATGAATGACAAAGATGATGTTTTGATCTTCTCTAGATGTTTTGCTCTAGGACACATCTGAGTTTCTTCTATATTAATTAGATTATTATTAACTGCATTAACAATACCAAATTTCCCTGTGGGCAGAACTCACAAAAAGCCCACATGAAACCACATATGTTCAATTTCTGACATTTTGTAGAAAAACTTCCTGAGGCTGTACTAGCTTTATTGCTACAACTGCAGAGTTCATAAAGCAATGTATATTATGAGTTAAGGTAATTCCTGTGCCACACTGAAACTTGGAGATAGATCTAAGAAACATGATAGTTAAAAAAGTGCCAATAGCTTACATGTTCACTTCTCATGCTGATCCCAGCATCAGCAGAGCTATAGTGGAGCTAGTGCAACAGTGACAGATTATCTTAAAATTTTCAACATGATCCAGACTGCAAGGTATGAGTGTTACTAATATATACAGGGATATAAAAGGGATATAAAAGGAACCACATATTCAAAGTATATTCAATCAGAAATTAGCAAAGCAAGTTATATCCCTTCAGTTGTTCACTCAAAACCTCCATCTCTTGTGTTAATCAAATTTGAAAATATTCAACAGAATATATGCAGCAATCTGGTATTGTTATGGTTCGTTAATGGTTTCTCAGCCACTAGGTTCTTCCCCTCCACCCCCTTCGCTAAGAATCATTGGACACCTTCATTTCCAAGACCTGGTTGTACATTTCTGAACTCCTAAAACACTAATGCTTAGATTAGTGCATTCCTAATTGCTGAATTCCTAAAAAGAGCCTAGGAGCACTGAAGATTCATAGTTAAACCCTGAATAGATATTTTTTAATCATGAAAAGACCTTGATGTGCTTTCTATCCATTTGTCATTAAAGATTATTTTCACCTCTATCCTATGTTTTTATTCTTGGAAATAAATTGGAGGAAAAAAAAATTTTAATAATAATTTAATTTTTACACTACCCTCTGCTTTTCAAATCTAGAAAGTCTTATTGTAAAATAACATGGAGAGGTAAAAGCAAAAAGACCCTTTTTTCTCCCAATATTAGTTTGCTAAGACTGTCATCAAAATGTTTGATTTAATCACCCACACAAAACAGATGCTATGTTCTCCCTCTCATCAGTGTCTCCCAAGGGCTGGGAAATTAGGGTGTCAGTCAGTGACTACAGAAGTGGCTAGATCAGCCAGACTTAACCCTGACTTAATCTCTCCGGGGTATCCTTTGCCAGCTGGGCTCCTGGGATTCATTTTGAAGCAGCAACAGTACTATTATTTGTATTTGAGTGAATGGGATATTCATTTTTTAACAAAGACAACCTGTTAAATGAGTTTTGATGTCAAGACCGACATGCTAGGAAATTTCATGATTGTTCAGTAAGAATTGGATTGATATAGGAAAATGAACAAACTTTATAAACAATGCAAATTATATAGCCAATACGGAAATTAGAACACTGGGAATCAGCAGTAACACAGTAATCTTATTTTAGGAACTGTATTTCTATATTAGCAACACTGTATCTTTTGACACTTAACTGTCCAAAAAGAGCCTTCAATGAGCAAGAAACAGCTACATATCAAATAATGTGTGTCCATGGCTGTTTAATAGTGATTTACAACTTTGAAATAGCACATGATCATAGTTCCACTGCTCCAAATAGCACAGAAACCATAATTTTCTTTCATACACCCTTGCTTTGAATGTGCTTTACTCTTCCTACCACTAAATCATACGAGAATCCCTTACGGTGCTCAAGTGCCCAGAATGCCACCATTCTCATAAAACACATACTGAAGAAGCAAGCAGTTGGGACAGTAAGCTACAGAGGAGACAAGCTTTTCCTAAGAGATTTTTTTCAGTTAAGCATCTATTCCAAAATCTTGTGTTAACAGAAAGTCCACTGTTCATGCAAGCAGGTTTCCAGCGTACACCATAAACAAAGCTTGTTTACTCATTTCTGTTGCCGTCTGAAGTTGAGAAAGCTCACAATCAACAAAACTCACCATGGTTTCTCATGGAGAGAAACCATGACCAATCTCATTTTGATTTCACAAATGTGAGGCACAAGTGTTGGGGATTGGCTTTGGTTGCAGGACAATAGAGGCCCAACATCAGGGCCTGGCTGCCACACTTTTTGCAGAAACTACTATGTGGATGAACAGGGATTATTCCTCTGCTTCATTTCTCAGCTTCCTATGACTCCTGACATGAGTCAAATTCAGTGTCAAGGAATAACATTAGTATTTTCACGTTAAGGTCTTGTCTACACTGAAGACTTGCCCTGGTTTAAGTCACCTCAGTACTTCAAATAGACAGGAATTGGGGCATAGCACAAACTTCAAGCAGGGGGGAAACTCCACTGATGCAAAGCATAAGAGGCAGCAGCTTTGCCTGTATGCACTCAGAAACATCATACTAGTGCAAATTCGCAAGCAGACTACAACCCCAGTATAGAAAACACTTGCGGAATTTCTGTGGATTTTTCACTGTTTGGATTTTTGTCCAAGTTACTCTCTCATGTCTAGCAAATCCTTGAGTCCTTACCTGCTACTTCACAATACTTACTAGCAAATGATCAAAAAAGCATATAAGAAATCTTTAAATGAGGCCATAGAAAATCTATTAATCTATGGCACATAAATTAAGTCAACTAAACAGGGAAGGGGAGAATCAGCTTTGTTGGTAAATTGTCTTGGACATTTATTTTGAGAATTAATGCAAGTCATTCAAACTAAAGACTGCAACATTATCACAGGCACGTTAAAATATATGCATTATGCACTACTCTCAGCTTTACCTGCTAGCACTATTAGCCTAAAAAGCAAACATGATTTTTAAAACCACTTTTTTATGGTGTGCCATGACAGCTGATTAATAACTGCAGTTGCAGGAGCTGAATTTTCTAGCTGTGGTTACTAAGCTTTCAATCTCTTTCATGTACAGACAGAGGGGCAAAAACTGAGCAACAGAATCATTAATAAAACCCACTGAAATAGCTTCCTTAACATCACAAGATTCCTTGCATATTCTAATTCTTCCATGGTCAATCTTTTTAAAAATTATTTTAAAACATTAAGGCATCTTGTAAGGTAGCTGTGATTCTCCAGCTGGTAGTGACAGAAGGTGTCAATGTACTCCTTGCAAGTGAACAATGAAAACAAATGTAACTCAAAAGTAAACACAGATATGGTGTTTTTCAAAGGTACAAAGTGTATTGAAATCAATAAGATGAGGGTGACTTACAGTTTTTTTACACTGCTGAAAATAATCTTAAAATATTTTGATGAAAGGAGAGCATATTTTTAAGACAACAATACTTCTCTACAAACAAAGAAAACCTGGATAGAAGACATTCAAAAGACCCAAAACCTGTGTTCCTGATTTCATGAGAAAATAATGGTTATTACTAAGAATATAGAAGAGTCATAGATCAGAGTTAAATTTTTATTTCTGGAGAAAATGTTTCTCAATTTCATCTATCCTATTACCTTGTATTCATCTACGTCCCTTAGCACTTTCTTGAAACTTTTGGTAGTGCATATTATTTGTTCCATTCCTCTGATATAGCCTTTCCACACAAATCATGTTCAAGTAAATCAGTCCGTGTTAAAGCTGATGATTATCACTTTCAAGTGACCAGCAAACAGGGCCATAAAAAACAATCTTCCAATCAGAATTCTTGTGACTGGTCTACACTGCACGTATGTCCGAGAAATACACAATCAGTTTGTATTCCTGGTCATCTAAAGAACATGGTAACATGATAAACAAACCCTGTATTTACTGAGGGTTTACCCGACAAAGAGACACAGCAATTGCAATGATTAAGTAAGGCAGCAGATAATGACCAGATCTAGAATATATTACAGCATTTAAAATGTTTTCCTAGGTTAGGTTTTGTTTTTTTCCCCCACAAGGAACTGCAACATAATGGGCTTATTCTGTGGATTCTACACCTAAAAAAGTATTCTTTCTTAATTAACAGATAAATAAGAGTCAGGTGTGTGTATATATATCTAAATATAAAGTATACATACATATAGTTTGCAAGTGTGAAGACCACACAAAACAAATGTATTACTTTCTGAATGTTAAGAATCCACAATATTTGCTCATATGATCACTACAGAGCCTCACAGAGTCATTCCAGCCAGGACTCCCTGCAGTTACTCAGAAATTTGTCAGTGATTCAAGCCTGGTACTCAGACAGATGCTGTACTGACCAGTCTGTTAGAGTCTCTTCATCTGGAGGAATGCATGAACCACCATAATCTTGCTCAGAAGCTGTTTGAAACCTACAGTGATCTTCCAGGTGGGAGTTTATGAGCAGAGGCACTTTGGGAAGCTCCTACCCAGTGCAAAAAAAGGAAGTAAGTGGACTTGTTGTACAGGCGAATGACACTGAGGGTCCCCCACATAACCTCACCTCTGTAGCAAAGTTAGCAACAGACCTCTGGACAGTGGCAGCCGCATATCTGTTCGCCACACCATGGAAAGCAATACTGTGCCTAAACGTACACAGACTGCATTTACTTTGCACATTCACACAACTGGAAATGCTATTATCCTGTTCACAATAGCCTTGATGTTGTGAGTACTCGACTTGATTGGGATCAGTTTAAATGGACAGGAAACAGCAGTGTAAATAAATTCCTCTCTAACCTGTTTGCTCTTTTCTCCGAGTCATATCCCACAACTCAGTCCAGCTTCAGTTTTGAAGAGGCTCTCCTCATTCAGAGCAATTTCATGCTGAGCACAAGCTTCCAGAAAAAAATCTAGAAGTAAGGAATAGAATAGCCTGTATCAGGTGTAAAATGCAGTTTGTGTTAACAGGCAACAAATTAAGTAAAAACTGCAAGTGAAGACTGTTTTGCCCAAGACAATCTTGTAGGGAAATCCACCAAAAAGCTGAGAAAGGGAGGCAAAAGGTAAAACTCACCATGAATAGTGATGCACACGAATAAAAGCTTCTATAGCTTACTTTTACTTCACTTAAATCAGCACAGTTAGGAGTAATTTAACTATAATCAGTACAAATATAACCCAAAGAAATCTAGGTCTAAGTGCAAGAATTTATGTAAATAATTGTCACAGTCAGCTTGTGCACTGCTAAGTAGGTGCTGGAAAGCAAGAGGAAATTTCTATTCAGCAGTAATTTTACACATGTGCTTCTCTGCCCACCTTTCTTTAAACAGATACTTTCCCACACTTCCTGACGTCTAGAAAAAGCTTTTTCTTTTAAAAAAAGTCTCTACCATACTGATTTACTATCTATCTTCCAAATGTCATCTGGAAACAGATTGTCCCCTCTTCCCTTAAAAGTCTTAATTTCTCTTTCCTTGCTACCATTCAACTTTATATCTGTATTATCTAACCACATAAAGCCTTTGATATATCATTTCCACGAATGATGCTATAAAAATAAAGTGGTAATACACTATATCATACTATATCACTGTCAGTGCTCTTATCTGAAGTTCACTCTATTCTGCAGTGAACTATTTGTTCCCCAAGATAAACAATAAAACAATTCTGAGGTATTCTTTGTTTCCCATTCAGCCTGATGTGCGTGTGCCCTAAAAAGCTCAGCTCATTGCTCCACTGTTCTATCTTGTGGTGAAGATACTGGACTGACACTTAACAAAAACATCATTCGCTCTCATCCTCTATATTCTATTGAGGATTATTTACTTCTGCTTCAGGGTATGTCTACCACCTACTGTAAGGCACTCAAGTCTCAGACAAAATTTCTATTCATCATTAAGACATAAAAGATAACCTTTTCTCTTCAAAATAAGAGCACCAAAAATCATCTCTATTAGATGGAAAGTAAAACCTGAATAAGGTGTTTGCTGGAAAGATTTGGTGGCAGTTTCTTTAAGTTACACAGTTTAGGCAATACTTCTTAAAACAACCTTAAGCTATTCCTTTTTTAGGATATTACACCACATGACTTCCTTAATGCTTTCTAAGTTCTTCTCCCACTGTGTTGGCTATTCATTTCTATGTATTCACAATTCTGCATCTACCACACTAGCTTAGCTCATATCTCCTGAAGACATTACCTCCACTTGCCATGAAATGCTCCTTTCTAAGCTAACAATCTGCCCTTCGTAAAAAAAAGGAGCTGCGTATAGCAGAGTAGAATTGGATGGACGCGGTTGATGACATCAAGTTTTTAGTCTATAGCAAAATCAGAAAGCTTCAGGGTTTCTTTCATTGTGTATGCACTTTATTTTGCACCATCGAGAAGCTGTAAGCATTTATCCAGGGTTAACTTCTCATACCCCTTGAAAGTAAGAGTCCAACTGCCATATTAGCTCCAAACTGTCCAGAACTAACTTCCAATGATCTAAGGCTTTTCAAAGGAGGGTACTACAATCATTTTTTGTTAATTGGCCAGCTACAAGATGGAATTAGATCTAGATATCCTGTTTTAAGGTGACACAGGAAGTGTCATTTATTGAGCACCTACTCGCACCTCAAGAAACCCGAGTTTAACACAAGGCATGGGGTTGAAGAGCCTGGCTCACAAGCGCCAGGAGGCCTTAAGAGGCCACGTACCACAACTGTGAACAGCAGTTCAGGCCTACAGCACAGTAAAGGAAGTAGATGCATAAAAGAGAAGTTTTGTTTAGAGTGGTAATCCATATCATGAAATATCCTAGCTTAGTCTATTGGGATACTGAAGGTAATATTTTTCATCCATTATTTGATTATTCTTATTGATCACAAGTATTCATTAGTGGCCAACCTTACCCTCTGGGATTCCTACTAAATGCTTATCTGCAAAAGTTTCTCTCCCAGTCCAAAGCCAGCTGCAGAAAGCTCTAATATTTCTATCGAATTCGATGAATTTGAGCTCAGCAGTCAGACTCCAGTGTTCTGATACACAGCAACTTGCTGCTGTTTTCTGAACAAAGCCATTTGTAGAAATTAATCACTTAGAAATATAGCAAGTATGACAGACTATGAAGCTGGGCTTCACTCAGCTTCACTCACTCAGGACTGCAGATATTGTCCAGTAGAATAGGGTTTAAAATGAAAAAAAAAAAAACCAAACCCAACAACAACAAAAAAAAACCCACAAACCAAATGCACCACACACACCAGAAAAATCCAGCCCCACTGAAACACAAGTGCAAAATGAGAAACAGAAGAGAGAGAAGAGGCAAACCCATATTTCATTTCTGTTAAGCATATGAGCAAAATTGTTGAAAAAACGCTGCTCATTCTTGTGACTTGGCTGAAGAACCTAGGGCTGGCTGCATTATAGTTCATTGTGCAACACAAAGAAGAACTAAAATACATGATTTAAGGAAAGGCTAGCAGCTGCACCCAAAGCATCCAAAACAACAATGCACAGAGAAAGGGAAAGAGCATTCAGAAGAGATTGTTCTGTGCTAGCTCTATCTATTTATGCTACACAAATAGCCATGTTATTACTATTTAGAGCTAAGAAATTTCAAGAAAATATGGTTGTGCCAAACTAAGAACACTCTCTGAGCTTTGTCAGTACTGCTAGAATTATTACACAAGAAAACTGGGACTCAGAAGACCTGAAAATACCAAAACAGATTATGTAAATATTGCTTGACTGAATGATTATGGTTGTTTCAAAAGAACTTTACCTTGTATTAATAAAAGAATAAGCACTTGGAAAAAAAAAAATCTCTAAACCACAGATAAGTATTCCAAATGACCCAATAACATAT
>VZTQ01000905.1:87287-181650 GCA_013400755.1 Pelecanoides urinatrix | reverse complement strand
CCCCCCCCAATTAAAACATTTTAAAATCTGGTACAGCCAAATTTAGCAGGCTTTTTTCTTTATAAAACAGAATGTGTATGCTGTCACACAGATTTGCTATTGCGGCCAGTAACATCTAAAAGCCCAAAGCAAGCATAAATGCTACATGTGTATAGAAAGACAGAATGCTTTCCCCAAATTAACTGACTACTAAGAAATAAGACCTGCACAATTCAAGGGCAAATATAAGACTACCCTCAGGAGTGGTCTATCTATGGTAAACTACCTAAAAGCAAGTGACATGAATCAAATACCTAAAAAGCCTTTTTTGCAGAAATTTGAACCTGTTTTTTCAAACAAAGCACAATCATTCTCGTCTCCAACTCTCAGCCAAAGAAACCGTAAAGTGCCAAACCACTTAACAGTCCTTGTTCACTGCTATGTTAGGAACACCACGAAGGCACTGGAGAAATGTCTACAGCTTAACAAAGCTGTAGCTGTTAAGAGAGTATATGCAGTGTGATGGCAAATGGAAATCTATCAGAATCCCTATAAGGAGCCAGCTCCACTAGCCTTCAATTGCTTGCTTTACTGCGACTTTTCTTGCCTTGCATACAAAGGGCATCCCAACTAACACAAAGATTTCAGGAAGAGTACTGAGGAGGCAGCTTTTCCACCCTTTGCTTTTCCAAAACAGACCACATGATTTTAGTCTTAATTCTTTAAGCATACAACATGATTATTCCTGTTCCTAATTCTGAAGTAAAGGGATTCATTTTTGGCAAGCACAAAACAAACTACATGATTGACTTTATTTGCTTTCCATTTCATCTTTGATTGTATTCTTTGTATGTGCACTTCATTTCCATTGGACAAGATTTGGTTTTGTTTTGCAAAACTCTCATGTCAGCCAATATTAGGAACACAAAGATCCTTTTGTATATTGTGCTTCCTATTTTCCCTTTCCCTTGTTCCTAGCAGACAGAATGTATGTCATTGAAAATTACTTTGCAACTGAAAATGTTTCAGTTACTTTGTGAATTCCTGCTCTGTGCCTGTCAACCATGTTTCACCATGATAGCTAGATAAAAAGGAATTTATTTCATCATATTTGTTTGTTACTTATTTTTTTAAAACATAGGAATGTAATGTACAAATATATGCAGTTAAAAACTGTGCAAATAATAGTACCACATTGCAACATTAGGAGCATCATGCTCAAAAATGTCTAACACTGATCAAGCACAGTATGTATTCCTGAAAAACCAGAGCTTTACTCTTACCAGGATATTTGGTTAGTCCAAACATAAATATTTTCTAACTGTAGACAGAAATTCCCTTTACATGTAGTGTTAAGTACAGAGGGTGTTAAGTCTACATACACTGGCAAGTCAAAACCATCCTGATTTCTCATCAGCTGTCAGCATGATATATCTACTGATAACAATTCATCTACAGGATGCCAGCAATACCAAGGTGCTCTAGAAAAATTCTCTTTTCCTTCCCGAAATCAGAAAAAAGTAATATGGCCTTGTACTTTATAGTGAATACATTTTGAGACCTGAGAAATATCTTACAAGACTTGAGAAGGGAATATCATTTTGCATGAATTAGTTTTAAGTGTCATGGTTATTCATGAATGGCTGAAATATTAAAGGTGCCAAGAGACAATTACAGTCTCTTACACTAATCTCCACTTCCTATGATTTCCTGCAGTCATTCCTGCCCAATATATGTCAAAAGGGATTGCCTCTTTTACTAAAGTATACTTTTTTTGATTTATATACTTAGCCCCAGTAATGTAAAGTTTACCATGCCCACAAAAGTCTGCTCTAATTATTTATACCCTGTGGTTAAAAATTTTTGACTAGTTCATGGTTTGAACTTCATGGGCTTCCAGTGCCTTGCTACGAACCCAGTTATGTGTTTTTCTGCAAGTTCAGCATCCCACCTTTTCTTGCTGTGCAGACAGTTACAGAATGTCAGCAAGTTGTTACTAAACCTTCCAAGCTGTTTAGAAGTTCTGTCACTTCTTCCTGTTAGTTTTCTATACCCCAAGTTATTTCTCTTTCTTCCTCTCTAACACATCTCAGGTTTTTCAGCATCCTGTTTCTAGATAAACAAGTATTAATATATTCTTATTGCCATTAAACTTAACTAGCAATTCATTCTCAACTTTGTGAGGCTTGTTACTGTCACAGGTGAATAAAAGCATAGGTACTCAGACATTTTTATGTAATTTAATATTCTTTACTGTTGAATTATAGTGACCTACTTAGTCTTTCTTAGCCCCTGACTACTGGTTTAATTTAGATCCAAGGTTAAGTCCATGCCTAAGCTCGGGAGCACCTATTTTGGAAGCTTCACTGGGCCTGGTTGTATTTCCACCCAACTTGAAGACAGAGATTTGTTGGGGGTACTTCTGGTGTNTAAGTTTTGAGTGTCTGAACGTCCAAGCCTACTTTCAAATAAGACATTCTGCTGAAATTCCTTCCTCATCTTCAGAAACTAGACAATTTTTACAGATAAATTAAGTTCCTGTCCAACACACAGAAATTAATTTCTTCCATCTGAATGTGATTTTCTCCTTCATATCCCCAATGGATATGTATTTCTCTTTTCCCTGCTGGACTGTAAATTAAGTTTTTACTATGAAAGCTTCACTTTGTTTTATCCTGCACTTTATTACTGTGAATGTGATAGAAGTCCTGGAGTTTCCAGTGCCTCATCTAAGAGGGATGCTGAAATAAAGATATAAATAATTCAGCAAAGGATCAGAAAACAGCTAACAAAGGATAGTTCACAGAAAGGATGATATTGGGAGCTCACTGCAATATAGTATACTTTTATCAGTGGAAAAGGTGTAATAGTTCTGCTTCTGTTCTAAAGAACATACCTTTTCAAACTATTCAAAATACAGTATCAATAATAATTGGAAGAGTTCTAAAACCTAGCCATCATGATCTTACAGAACTTGCACTCAAAGACAGATTCAAAAATTAATGCCTCCAAAATTAAGTGGGGTTTTGTTCAGGCTCAAATCTACAGCCTGCGCAATTCTGCGAAAATGTGCTGCAAGTCAGAGAAAAGCCTCCTCTCTAAAGCCTTTGGATATGCTCACTTCTGCTTCAGCTCTCAAAAGTAAAAAAAAACACTTGCATCAGAGAAAGAAAAACAAGCAGAAAAACCAACCCACATTAAATACACACCTTCAAAGGTATCTGCAAACTTTATGTTGCAGATCAAACAATGGTCATTTAGGTATCATGACAGACTGCTCTGACCTCACTAATGATGCCTTGAAACTACTTCACATCACTGCTATCTCCTTTTTCTGCTGTAATGCAGGCTAAACACTGTCATGTTCACCAAGTGTTCTACCAAGCCTTCATGAAAATGACAGAATTGAAAACACTTGAGGGCAAGCCAGAGTCAAGAGAGAAAAGAACTTGCTTACAACAACAGGAAGAAATTTGTTATTGGCCCAACAAAGAACACTAGCAGCGTGACTGCCATGTTAACTTCCCCGTTCCAGTCCAGTCTTTTCACCTTGGTGCAATATATGAGCTATGACTGATTCTTGTTCATTACTGTGTGTTATTTGCAGCACTTGTTGTCTGTTAGACAACTGCCTACCACTTCTCAAATCAAATGATCCATGCCATCGGTTGCATATCCTCCTTATTAGCAATTCTGTTTCTCCTTGCCATCTTCAGGCTAGCAGGTGAGACACTGCTCTTGGGGACATTGGCCCAGAAAGCACTTAAGCACATAAGTGAAAAAGAAAACAAAAACCAACACAATAAACAAAAAGCCCCAATAAAAAAAATACCACACAATCAAAAATCACAAGTTATAAGAGGATGAAAATTCACCACCAAACAATCTTTTGTTGTACTCAAAGAGCAACACAAACTGCCTTTGATCGTATCATTATAAAAGATGCATTTCAATAATTTGCAGAAGTTTAAGACAGTAAAATAAAATGCAAAAGAGTATTTCCTTCCACCAGATGACTGTTTCACATACTGAATATCTAATTTCTTAGCTCTGCTCATACAAAAAAATACAAGTAGTTTTTGCAATGCTAAGTGAGTAGCTCAAAGTTTTTAAGTAGTTTGTAAATATACTTTTTTTGGATTGTCCTCCCTTTGCTCAGTGAGGTATTTCTTATTTAAATAGGTGATTGAGGGACCAATTTATAAGTCAGAAATATCCTTCACTGGCTGGCTCCCTAGGGCCAATAGAACAAGTGCAGCACTCCACCACAGTGAAAATCTCTGTACTTCTGAGTCTGAGTCATTCCTCTGCTGCTGTACATATCTGAAAAGCTTCTTATGGTCTTCATATTCAGAGCAGAATATTTTTTCCATCTCTTTTGCATGTTTTTATTTTCTTTTTGTTATAAAGTTGTCTTCATTTTCAAAAGGAATATCAAGGGAAAGACTTTATGTCAGGCTTTTTATTCTACTAACCCCTCACAGAAAAATTAAAAAAAGGAAAAAAAGATTTTTATTTTGGTAATCAGATTCAGTTTGGAAAAGCATTTTTTGAATATCATATTGTACAATCTGCAATGAGTACAGGTCAGGAATTGCTCCACTAAAGACAGTAAGATCATGGAGATTTGGGATCGATAAACAGAAAGTCAAGACCCTGTGTTTGAACCATTTATGACAGCATATAAAAAAATCATAAGCTGGTCTCAAAATTTTATTAAGTGACACAGTTACATTAACAGGAAATCTTAAAAAGTTTTTAAAGAAAAATCACGATATACCATGTTGGAATCCAACACTTGGACTAGTTTAGTCTTGGAACCACACAGATTTGTCTCAAATTCCAAATTAATTCTCTGTCAGAATAAAACATTTGCAATTTCAGAACTGAAGCTCTATACCTTCTTGGTTCTACACAGCCTAAACACATTTGTCAAAACATCTTCTGGACAAGCTGGCAGTATGTCAAAGCGTACAAAGTCACAGTGATAATCAGAATTACACAAAACAGTTTTATTGTGTCCTTAAAGAACTTTTCTGCAGGGCTGAAGTGGGCTTCTGTCCTCATCACAGAATACTATCACACAGCAGCAGCACCACACATATTGATATGCTAGTCACATCCAGCCCTCCATCCATCCAGAGACTGCAATCAGGTACCTGATCATAATGCAAGTCACATCAGCTGGACTGCTGCCGCAGTGAACTGATTCATGCTGGTGCCTTGATGCAAATAACAAGGACACCAGGGCCAGAAGACGTAGGATCTTGTCTTTATAATACAGATGCTGTTTTCGAGATAGAACATTCCAGTCTCATGCTTCTCTTGCAGGTATGCAGTGTACCTACATTCCCTCTCTTGGCCTCTGGCTGAGCAATGGCATTGTGTGACACATTTAAAAAAAAAAAAAAAAAAGCGCTGTGAAGCAGGGGTTGGGGAAACAAACACAATTTAATCACTAAGCTGCTACTGTCTTTTCAGTGCTGTGGCACTATTTCTTACTGTAAGTGATGTGTTTTCCCATCATCTTTGCCACTGGGTGAAAACTTGTCTCATAGCCTTGAAGCACTGAATATAAAGAAATGGTTAGTCAGACACACTTAAAATTATTACTGATCAAATAACTTTCCATTATGTTTAGCAGGCATTTCTGGGTTTTTTTCCTGTTTAATCATCTCACCACATAATTTTATGGAGATTTTATGCATGTGTGTAACTTGCCAATAACACAATGAACAGTTAAGCCATGACAATATTCATTCCTAAGTTAACATATGATTTTTATTTATTTATTGTCCTGGCACCCCAACAAAAGTGTTAGTGCCAAATCATCCCATAGAACAATCCTGAAGTGATGTACACCTTCAATACACTCAGCAGAACAAACAATAAATTGAAACCGCAGTGACCTAAGGTATTGTCAAGCTGTACTTAACTACAAATACCAAGCAGGAAAATGCAATGATTTGATTTCCCCCATCCCACCTTATTTTGCCGAGATTTCCCTCATACAATTTGGGATGACATGTATGCACTGGTAGTTTATAAAAGAAGACTAAGACTTCCCTTCCCCCACCCTGCTGAGAGATGACTCCTTTCTGGCTTTTATCTTCATTCCTTTCATCCAGAAAAAATGAAATTTGAGTTGAACTTGAAAAAAATTAAGAGGGAGAAATAAGAGGAAAATATTAAAATAACTTAAAATCATTAAAAATCTTGTCATTTTTATCAAGAGGCACTACATTCTTTTCCTTCTCAGCTAGTGAGATGCAGCAGTTTCTTCATTCACCCCTACAAACACATACATAACCATGTCAATTTGAAGGTACAAAGACAACACACATATCCAAAGCAGCCACAACAACGCTGACACTACTGCTGCTATCTAACACATTTGATTCACAAGTCTTCTAGCAGGAACCACCCAGCATGGCAGCTGTGTGGGATCAAAATATTTACATCTTATAAGGTAAGGATGGACAACAGACCTCTGTAGGAATAAACATTTTTTTCCCCACTTACAGCTCTAATTATCAAGATGCTAAACACAAATATTTTAACTGAAATTACAAAACCTTCAACAAACAAGTATACCTGAATCATGGCAGAAAACCCAGCACAGACACTGGAGGACAGGCGCTAACACCAGATACTTTAGGACAGGCACTAACATCAAGGGAGGTATCATATAAATCCTTCTGGCCAATTAGCCCTAGGACCACCATGCAATAATCAGGATTGGTGAGCACAGAGGATGGTGTTCTGACTCCAAAGCATTCTCAGTCCAGCATGTTAACCCACACAATATTAGATAATCTCCCATGAGCACCCTTCTATAAAAGACAGATTTAAAATCTATTTGCTTTCATAACTCTCCAGAAGCCTGCTGGACAAAATGCTGCTCCTCAGAGGAAAGAGCTTCTTTTCAAGAAGAGTAATTTTTTTTAAAACTTATGTCAGAGACCAGTTTACAGTACATCTTCCACCACTCTAGTAAACTGGGAAAGATGCTTCACTGGCTTCAATTTCTAAGATGAGAAGCAACACAGACTGCAGAGCATCGAGTTCAACAGGCACACACAACAGGCTCTGACAGCAGCTTGCTGATCATTCAAGTCCAGAAGTCAGTTTTATCCACACGTAAACCAGCAAAACAAAGAGAAATCAAACTCTTGTTTTCAGACTTAAGCCTGCTTTTACAGAGAGTAGGACTAGATTTCTTTTCCAAAGGTTCATGTTTGAGGACTTGAACATAATGATAGACTTCATCCACTGAAAAATCACTATCCAATTTTCCAGTTTGGCATCTAGGAGTCCATTCTGTGGATGTGTTTGCAAAGAATCACACAGGGCTGCTTCTGCATACTTTGTGCATTCAGTCAAGAAACAGCTGCAAAGCAGAAAGGTAATCCAAGATCTATTTGTTTCTGCAAGAAGGACCATTTATTTTAAAGTGGTGTTGATGATAGATCTTCCACAGAGCCTAATCATAGTGCCAGGGACATCAGAAAAACTTAAGACATACTGAATGACTAAGCTCCCTGCATTTCACATGCAGTGGTAGTCAAAATAGTTGGAAAACACCTTTCGTTTACATCTTCCCAGTTACACTACACTACTGGCACTTAAGCAGCAGTTTACTTCATGAAGCTTCTGTTCTCAGAAATCTGTTCACAGTCTGCATTCAAACATCACAGTTTTACTTGATGCTTTCAAGGATCAGCAGGAAATAAAAGCAATGGTGGAAAAAGTTGCATCAAAAGAAGGAAAAAAGTCAGCAAAACCACATTTAAATGTTGTATTAACAAACCCCTTCTCAGTACAGTAATTCTTTCTCATCCCTCAGCCAAAGGCACTAGCGTACATTGAAAGGTTCTCTCAATGCAAGGCATGAAAAACGTGTAGATGAGGGACACAGCACAAAGTCTGTAACCACTTAGAATATTATCCAAATTCTGATAATATCAAACAACATGCCTGGCTCGATATATACTGCAAAGTGATTAGAGCATGGAAGTATGAGTGAGAAGTCAGGGATTCCTTCCTGTGAGGCAAGGCCACTACAAACATGACTTTGAAGTGAGTTTAGAAACTTCAGATTACTTTGGGAAGTATGAACTGCTGAACTACTATAAAACAGTGAACAAACAGGTAAAGTTTTCCCATTCAAATTTCTTTCAAAATTGAAGTTCACCTAGTTACAAGTCAACAGGAGTTCAGTTCCTAAATTATTGTTTAAAAATGAGAGGTAAACCTCTAGGTCACATCAGACTTTTGAATCAGACATGCTTTCCGGCTCAGCTTGTCCAACTGTAAAGTAAGATTTTGGATTTCTATGACACATTAAGTTTTAAGTTATTTCATAAAGTAATCTTAAAATATGCAGCAACATTTTAAAAACACAGGTTGCGGGTAATGTGTTGCGGGTGGGGGCGTTGGTTTGCTTGTTTTAGTTCACTCACACAGGCTGACCTGCATGTTACACGCAGACCACTGAGGAATGCTGACAAGTCAGAAAAAAGAATAAAGCTTTTCTATGTACCAAGTGTCTCAGAAGTCATACCGATTCAAGTGTGCAGAAACATGCTTTTATCTCAGAACCTGTGATGCAGAGAATGACCCCAGCTTCCTAGCTCCTATCTCTGCTGTGCTCAACAGAAGAACTTCTCCAACCAGAGGCCGATTAAAGACGGTGTTTCACACTCCCTTAAATCAAACGAGCTATCAAAATAGCTCCATGATACCATAACCTTTGTGTCAATGTTCTTGGTCTAGTATTAGCACACTGCCCACCCTGTTCCACACCATTACCACTGTTATGCCAAAACGCTCGATTTTTATACTCCCAAGAATTCTAGAGCTTGTATTTACAGCAGGTGACCAGCTGGAGTTGTCTTAAAACAGGAAAACCATTGATCCAAGTTCTTTCCATCTGAACTGCATTGACTGCAACAGTAGCTTCTGCCTCTCAGCCCTCCATCTGGGTCTCCAGTCACGAGTACAGCCCCCCCACTGCAGTGCTGGCTTTTGCTGCCAGTGAGAACATATGGAGGAGGTCCCGCTCTAGGAAACCCCAAGGATTGCCATTGTGTGCAGGAGCAAGAATTCCAAGCAAGAAAATCTGCTCTCTGATTTACAAAGCCATTTTGTACACTGGGCTCAAATATTATTCTCTGCCAGCCAACAGGACAATCCGATAGCCTCAAAGATGTTGGCCTGACTGTGCTGTAGCCAGGAGTGGTGTTAAAGATACAGAGCCACAGGCAAGATGAAATTCTGACTATTCAAATACACACTGTATTCCCTCTCTGACCAGTGGAAGTCATGGCACATTTACTAGTTACCACCTAACACTTCGTCCCATGTCTCTGGGAGCAACTAAAAGTTATCATGTATCACCAGGTATTTTGATTAAAATACTTATTCGGGAACAAAAATGGAAGTTACATACACATACCTTGAATGGCCTTGTATGTGGAAAGACAAAAGGTTAAATACATGCAAACTACAGATTAGATAAAGTAGGAACAATGTGACAGGAATGTACTACTGAGGTCCTTTTAGGACTGGGGGTTGGGGGGAGGCCAACATGGTGCTCTTGATAGTAGTGCACATGGAGAGGATGGCAGACATCAACTCAGGGCAGCCAGATCCATTTTTCCTTTCTGTTAATACCTTCAGTGCCACTACACTTGCTTTGAAATTGCAAGACTAAGTACCAAGAGCTTTAGCTGTTGTGGATTCTCTCACAACTATTTCTTCGGTATGCCAGGCTAATTCTGTCAGTAGATACAGACACTATTGCTCAAGTAGCAATAATAGTCACACCCGACTTACTAAAAAGAAAAAGGACACTTTTTTTTTGATAATGACTGAAGTTATAGAGTAGCCTTTTCCAGTACCACTGTGGTTTAGATGAACAGATGAGTTAAAGGAAAAGAAAGATCGCAGTCAGAAGCTTTATGAAGATCTTTATATTTAACTGCCAACAATTTAGATACACTACAGTCAAAGTGCAGGAAAAAAGATTTGAGTCTTCATCAAAATTAACTCCTGAAAGAACTTTCCTTCTTGTATTTTTTTGCTGTTTTGATACAATTTCCCCCATACAGTATAATAGAAGTTCCTACACTATAGTCAAAACCACACAAAATCCAAAGTTTTTACAAACATTTCAAACTAAAGGAAAAAAAAATTACTGACAACCAGCTACAACTTTAAATAATTTGTATCATGTAAAGCACTCTTAAATTGAAGCAACACAATAGGCTACAACTACATATTGAAATGGTGATTGATCCCTAGAAAATAGTCACCAGAATATTTTTAGACTGCATAGTACCTTTTAGTTCAAAGCACAATGAACAGACAATGCAACTATAATTTGATTCACCAGCTCAGGTAGCATCTTCAAATGGAAAAAATATCATATGGTCTTTTGCTTACACAGAATGCCAAATCTTTCTTTCATTCCTACACATGAGAAAGCTCCTAATGTTAAGTTAATATTTCATTTAGCAATGTAAGCACCAAATCTTCTCCTGGAAAATCTGTCTGTGATCTTCAGTTTTCTCACAAATCACCATCTGTACATGCCTATGCAATTAATCTGTTTGGAGCTTTCCTGCATACAAATAGGACCTGCAAGCAGGTACACAGAGACGTAAATCAGAGTGTCTTATTATTGCAGGCCTGGAGTACAAGTACATTTTGCCCAAACCTTTTTAAGGTCCCAGAAACAATGTTTCCCCATACTCCAATGGGAAAACCTCTATTATGCAGTTATTCATGGTATCACGGGCTAGCTACAGGATATCAATGAAGTTCTTATCTGCAAAGTGGCATCAGAGCCTGGCTAATCTGGGGCTGACGCACTGCTTCCTTCCAGCTGAACCTTGGTAAGATTATATACTTCCCCTCAGTAAAAATTAGTAGACCTGCAAAAAATTTAAGGTCATGTTCAACGTATATAATTTAGATACACCACCTTAATACAGCCCTAAATTTCTTATTTAGTTGCACAAAATCAAGATCCCAGGTGACTAAATGAGAAAATTGAGATGTAGTAAAGCCAAAGACCACTGATTGTGTGTTACAACACCCAACATGTATTGCAAAGCCTCTGATAGACTGTTTTTTATGACCCTTCAGTGAGATCTCTCATATTCCATCCTGCAATACATAAAGTGCTTAATATTCTGTGTGATTTTTGTGACAGGATAAAGATGACATGTATCATGGTTTAACCCCAGCCAGCAACTAAGCGCCACAGCCTCTTGCTCACTCCCCCCGGTGGGACAGGGGAGAGAATCGGAAGGGTAAAAGTGAGATAATTCATGGGCTGAGATAAAGACAGTTGAATAAGTAAAGCAAAAGCCGCGCACACAAGCAAAGCAAAATAAGGAATTCTTTCACTACTTCCCATCGGCAGGCAGGTGTTCAGCCATCCCCAGGAAAGCAGGGCTCCATCACGTGTAACGGTTACTTGGGAAGACAAACGCCATCACTCCAAATGTCCCCCCCCTCCTCCTTCTTCCCCAGCTTTACATGCTGAGCATGACGTCACACGGTATGGGATACCCCTTTGGTCAGTTGGGGTCAGCTGTCCCAGCCGGGTCCCCTCCCAGCTTCTTGTGCCCCCCCAGCCTGCTCGCTGGTGGGGTGGGGTGAGGAGCAGAAAGGGCCTTGACTCTGTGTAAGCCCTGCTCAGCAATAACGAAAGCATCCCTGTGTTATCAACACTGTTTTCAGGACAAATCCAAAAACATAGCCGCATACTAGCTACTGTGAAGAAAATTAACTCTGTCCCAGCCCAAACCAGCACAACATGTTACTGTGGTTTTGCCCCAGAACTGTTGCAAAGCTTGACATTTCAAATACTCCATTTGAGTTGTTACTGCTAACACATTATCACAAAACAAAAGTAGTGAAAAAACTAGGATACCAACACAGTTATTAGCTGCTTCATGAAGTGTGACATTGGTAAATGGCTGGTACTGTTGATTGTCCAATAGGTACCTAGTTGGCACTTGTGGCATTAAATATCACGCACAAATTCACATGGGCAAGTGCAGGATGAAGCTTCATACAACAGCTGCCATGATGCATGTTGTATCACAGCAAACCCTTGCAGAAATGCTCAGAAGTCAGTTAAAAGCACTACACTGTCCCCAGTGCTGCGAGACTCCCATTTGCCTCGATTTTCTGACTGCAAAGACTAGCTTTACATCTGCAGCGGTTGAAACCTCGTTCTTTGTGTACACTTTGTGAGCCATGTCTGTGCTAACAAGGTCAGGCAAACAATGACACACATTTTCATTACACGTGTAGGAAGGACTTCAGCCTGCAGCCTTTACGCTCATCATTTGCCCAGTAGATTGGAAAACTGTAGTGGGACACTGGACATCCTAACAGAGGATTTGGGCAAACTACTTCCTCATGCTGGGTCTGTTTCCCAAACCAAAACAGAAGTTTTCACAATGACTTATTCCGTAAAACTTAAACACGTTAACACACAGTGTTAGAGAAGTATGATCAAACTTACTTACACAGCCGAGGAGTGTGTTTGCTTATTGTCTGCTTGATACTCCTATCAGCTGAATATTGTTTACACCACAAAAGTCAATGGAAGCCCAGGGACCAACCCAGTCCGTTTCAGCAGGGAGGGGTGAGGCCAGGCACAGCTCTGGCGTGGTGCGAAGCAGCCCCGGCCTAACCGCTGTCCCCCCGCCTCGTGGGGAGGCCATAGTTCCCCCTCTCCTTCTGCCCCCCCCAGGGCAGCACGGCCGGCCCGTACCACCACGTCTCCATTAGAGCGGCAGCCCCCTCGGCAGCCCGGAGACCACCAGCCACCAGGGCCTGGGGGCAGCACGGGCCTGGCCCGCCCTGACCACCACCACCCCTGCCTGCGACTTCAGTGTTTCTACTTTAGATCCAGTTCTGTTTGGGTTTTATTAGAGGTTTTGTTTGTTTATTTTGTGGGGGTTATTTTGGGGTGTTGGTGGTTTTTTGTTTGTTTGGGTGTTGAGTTTTTTTTCTTTGTTCGTTTTTTCTTTGGCTCCCTTGAAGCCTGGGGCAGCACACAGAAAATACCCAGCGAGTTACAAAGTATCACTCAGGTGCAATATGGATAAATGAAGTCTATCATCTGCCTAAAGAGATCACTACATGTAAATGGTTCTGCCTACTTCCATTTTATTCAGCATAAAGGAAACCCTTCCTTTGCTGTTACCTTTCAACAATACAGGTTACAGTAAGGCAGACAAACTATGTTTAGAACTGATTCATTCAGAAGTTCAGAATCAAGTTTTACAAGAGAACATTTTTAATTGCATAGTTTATAATTTTCAATTAGAAGTTTACTAACAAAATGAAACTCAAATTAAATCCAGTATAAAAGCCTACATGTAATTAAGCCCAGAGTTGAAAAAAGATCTCCAGATTCATATTTCAAAGCTCAAATGCACTGCCCCATATTAATGCTGTTCTTTCAATCAGGCAGGAGGTGCCATGGAAGTTGACTATTGCTATCAGATTGTTGATTTAAAATATTTTTTTTTTTTTAAGAGACAGTTTTTTCCACTTCTGATGAACAAATGCCATTGTTTATCTTTATAACAGGGACTATTCTTGGAGCAGCAATGAAAAAGCTCCCAAAAGAAGCACTAGCAAAGAATGAATCATATATAAGCAGAAGCAGTTTACTCATTGCATGCTTCCATAAAGTCAGTCAATAAAACCCTCTAAGGCCAGCATGGTGAAACATTTTACAAAACTCTGCACAAAGGTGAGGACTTAAGGAAGGAGTGTCTAATAATGAGCAAATGTTATCTAGGAGTTGCATGATGAAGGCACGCAAGAGGCTCCCAGTACTTCAGCAAGAGAGCATGAACAGAGCTCCCCAGCATGTGAAGATTTTTGCCAGAGCCAATTCTCTTCATAAAAGGATACTTGGGCTGCCAGGTTCCCAGCTGCCAGACAATTGTCTGCATTGTTGTGGATTGCAGATTATTTTTATCAATACAAGCAGGATAGGAAAATACAGAGGAAATGTAACTTATTCTCCAGAACACAGAAAAGGCTGAGTGGCTGACAGGCTCCTGGCTTATTTTATAAGTGTCCCTTGAGAATACTCTGCTCACAGATGTGTTTCAAAAGAACAGCAGTAGGTGGTAAACAAACACCATACACCTTTCTCTAAGGAGCTTCAGTCCTCTCTTCCTGATCTTGAGCTACGAGATATGCAACAATCCACTTCTACAACATAGCTTCTCAAAATGCATTTTCAAAATAAAATAAACAGGATGCATGCACATACAAGATACTTTCTCTAGACTTTACCTTTTCATGAAAAAGGAATGTCTTTGCATAAAGAAATTCAGTTTTTCTTTAACAACAAATAGCTAAATAAAAACCAACAAAAATGTTTTTATTCTCCAGATCAAACTCTAATGGAATATAATTTTTCAGTGACAGAGAAAAATGTTCTGTTCTTTTTTCACCAACTGATCAGACCTATTAAAACCAAAGATTACCATTACAGAGTAATATAATTTCTTGCTTGAGATAGCACTTAAAATTTTAACCAATTACCTATATGTTTAAGCCAGAAACTCATTTGATCAAATTATACTTTCTAGTCTTAACCTGAGGGAATTAAAGGAAACAGACTCCACAATTCTGCTGACACTTTGATCCAGCAGTTAATCAACTTCACCTAGCAAAAATTTGTGTTTCACATTTAATTGGAATTTTCCTGGGTTCATCTTTCAGACATCTGTGCTTATTATGTTTTTCCTGTTAGATGAAAAAAGCACTTATTCTCTAGAATGTCTTCCAAGTGAAGGTGCCACAACATAACCACCAAGGTACTGCTTAATCCTCCTGAGCACCCAAACATATCGTGCTCCTTAAATCCATCACTAAAGACCAAGCTTCAAATACGTCATGGTCCTTTTCTACACACCCCCCAAGCCAGTATACTATTGAAAGTGTGGATCAAGCACAAAGCATTCCAATACTGGCTTAGAATTTTGTACCAAACTGTGCACAAAGACATAATATCATCTCTAATTGCTGTTCTCTTCTATTCACCTGTCCAAGGTTCATATTTTGCCATTGTAGCACACTTGGAGCTCACACCAAGTCACTAATCCATTACAGAGACCACAGAGTCACTGCTGTGCCAGGTACAGCTCCCAGTTCAGTGACCATGGATTAGTTAATCCTAGATATCTGACCTTGCTGGCAGCATAAAAACCGCAGTTATTTGAACAGACATGGGTCACCACAAGATGTCAACTGTTCTAGAGTGCTGCCCTTTCTTTACTGTTTATCATGCTGCTTGTTGCTCATGTAGATAAGTACTTAAGCATGTGCTTGAGGATTAGTCTAAACTACCAACTGCCCTAGAGTGGGGAAACACATGAGCTCGCATTTAAGCAGCTCTGTACCAGAAAGAAGATTGCTCTCAGCAGGTCAGATGATGCTCTGTGCTTCTGTAGCACAATTCCTTCTAATACCTGAGATCTCTCATTCAGACCTAGCAGGTTACCTCTGCTCTCCTCTACAGCCAGCAGCAATTGAGTATAATGAGACTTAAACTAAAGTGTTTTCCTGCATAAGGGGCACTACTCTGATCTTGGCTCTAAGAAGTCCAGCTGAGGATTATAGCTGAGAAATATAACCCTCCTCCCCAATCCCTGGCCATCTTCCATCTACTTGTGGGGAAATCTTGTTCACTTTTCTCCACACTTCTGTATCTTTTAAGTTCTTACAGCAGTTTCTTGTGCTGCCTCAACTCCTTTTTATTTGTTACCATACCCTTTCCTCTGAGTTCTGTAGCAGTATGGAAAGACATGAGAATGCCTGGTGTAAAAAACTCCCTGTTATGAGAAAAAAAGTTTATCTGAAAGTAAAAAAATAAACCTGCATAATCAAAGAGCAACTCAGTGAGACAGGGATCCACTTGAACAGATGGCTAAATGCAACCCATGGGTAACTGAATTTAATCTCCTCACCTGTTTATTGAGCAAAGTCAGAGAGGGACATCCTCAAAGTTGGATGTATGGAATCAGCTGAAAAGGCAGGAATAGGAAAACAATACTGGAGGAGATCTGGGCACTGATCTGTTAATCCATCAAAGTAATTGAAGAAACTTATACGCTTATACCTAAAATGCGGCCATTAGCAGAACACAAGCTATATGTTGCACGTAAGAGCCTATCACTATTGACAAAGAAAACAGTAGCCTTACTAACCCAGTTAGAAAAGGTTGCAGTAGGAGCTCACATAGTTACCCACCAGGCTATACAAGCCTACAAGCCCAGTGTATAAATCCACCTACTACTACTTCTGTTCTCCAAGTAGTCTGTAAGACTTCAATGTCTTGTTTAAGTAGTATATTTTCAAATGCAGCCTAGAGAGGAAAAAAAACCTCCTTTATAGCTTATCAAGTCTATCACTTTCCTCCAAGATCAACAGTATCATAATTTTAAATTGTGGTTCACCCCCATCCCCACTTCCCTTTTTCTTCTAGGGAAACAGTAGCTACATGCAGCCTAGGCTCTCACCCCTCTTCTACTGAAGAAAATTAAAGCATTAACAGAAAACAAAAGTATTCCATGCAAAAAAAATTACTTCTGGAATAAAAGAGAGGCGATGGGTATTATTTTAATGAGATAAACCAGCAAGTAAACGTAGTATCTACTCATCATTCTGTAGCACTCAAAGTGCTTTGAAAACATTAGCCAGAGCTTCACAATGGGGAGGAAAGATCACTGCTCCCATGTTATCAAGTGTTGAAGCACCAAGACATGTCCATAACTTGAATAACTTTTGGTAAATCTCCAGAAATACTGCGAGACTATATTATCTTAGTACAATCGGGGGAGCAGCTCAAGGTGCTTGTGACAAGTCTCCTCCCACCACTTTACACTATACTTTGAGATTACTTTACAAAACAGCAATACGCCAACACTATCTAAAGAAATAGACTGTACTTTTGTAATACAGTTAAGTGAACACGCTCCTTGTATTTCACTGAGGGCTTTTGCAAGATGGCACAAAAAGGGTCCCATGATTTGCCACACATTAAGGAGTCTGGGGAAGAAGCAGAAGAAGAACTCAAGCCACAACCTTTGACACAAACCTTGCTTTCTTGCCTTGATAATAAAGAATCTCAGTAAGCTGCCTTGAACAGAAGAAAACCCAGTATACTTCCAATAGATGCTCAGCATCTGTAAGAAGGACTTGATAGGTCTTAAGAGCTCCTGCATGAGGAAGCTTTCCATTGTGGGGGCTATTGTGCTTTTTCCAAAGTTGGAGCCCAGTAAACTGTCAACTGTGCTTCAAAAACATTAATAGAATTTTTTTTTTTTTAGTTGGGTTGGTTTTTCTCTTTCCCTCCATTCAGACACCTGGGCTCTCATGTTAATTGGCCTAAATTTACTACAAAATCTGAAGATTACAGGAAGAGTTGGCTGGGTGGAATTTTGAGCTCATGGTAATACATAATGCCAAGAAAGACTCCTGGGGATAGAGGATTATCCACAGTCTAAAAAAAAACCCTTCTTCTTACAAGAATGTGTGTTCTGAGTAACAGAGTACTGCTATGTGAGGTGTCACTTCGAAAAAGCATTCTCACTTATTCCCTTCTCAGCTGTAAATTAGAGTAGCTCCTAGGATCTATCAAATAATCTACAATAGATGGAGCACAGGGTAGCTTTTGTCTCCTATAAATCTTTCTTGCTCCGAAGCACACCCTATTGCATTACTATGGCCAAGCTATGAGGAGGACAGTAGTAGAATTACTGTGCCAACTAATAAATCCCTTTCTAAGGCAAATTGAAGTGAAGTGTACAGTACAAGGGACTGAATTATTCAGTAATGCACTTGGCACTGGAGATGTGGAACTGCCACTTTTCATTAGCATCAACCTTGTCTGTCGACATAGTTTCTATATTCCTGCATTTCTTGCCATGCAGCACAGAGGCACAAGTCACATGAACCAGCTGGGTCACATGAGCCATCTTTATTCCCCTCATTTAATGGCTCCCATCTTTTTGGGTCATGTCAGGAATCTGAACAACCTGAGATCAACTCTAGCCCAGAAGCAGCTACACGTATTAAATGAAATCCTAGCCTAGATAACTCTGCCCATCCCAACTCTATCATTGGATCAGAATGCCCTAAAAAAAAAAAAAAAAACAAACCAAACAAACCACACCCCACACACAACAACAATACTTAAGGCTAAACTGAGGACCTTATGGATCTCAGCAGTAACCAGGAGGCTCTATAAGGCTTCTCATCCCTAGACCTGGGCATGAGGAACCATTTGAAAGCCAAATTTGATCTCTATATTATTTTTCCTAGAAGACTTCTTAAATGTCTATCTGAATCAAAAAACAAGTCATTCGACACATCCCAAACTGGAAAAGAAGTTATGAATACTACAGACTTGTTAATTGGCCCACTGCCACTCAAGATTTGCTCAGTTTGCACACTGCCTTGAACAGAGAAATGCGGAACCACCAGGCAGGTTTCTAGCCATAGAGGGAATACATGCACACACACAAAACACATACACACATTAGCTGTTTACACTGCTAGTATTTTGCAGTCAAAGCTGTGGCAAGTCCTGCTCTTGGGTTTACCTACCATCCTCTTTCTTCATCTTTTAGCAATGACAATTTAATCTTTCTTATTTTCTAAACCCCAAAAATTCAATAAAGTGCCATTCATTTGTAATCAAATATGACCATTTGGATACAGTAGTTTTGACATTATTGGTTAGAAGAGCTAGAAAGCTGTAATTGATTTAGTCCCAATATGGCAGACTGAGGCTAATTGAAAGAGCACTATGTATGGCTGAGTTAGAAGAGAAACTGTGCGTCTTTATTACTATTGTCTATTTTAAAACATATACATCCTCTCACACATCAGAGGATCCAAAGGATTTTCAAGACTGTATTTCTTGTAAACTTGACAGTGGATCTTTCTTGATGTCAGATATTTCTGTTTGCATTTCAGCTTGGCAGAGCGGCACATCTTATGATCCTACCATGACTTAAGTTTTCTTACTACCTACAAGTAAGATTCCTTCATCTACACAACGCTTTGCGAGAACTTCTGCTTTTACATGGGTGAGGAAGAGAGTGAAAAAAAAATTTGCTTGATTCCAGAAAAAAAAATTTCCTTTCTTGAGGGAGAGGATGGGCAGATCCTGAACAGTTAGGAATTTGGCATAGCTATTCTGTTTAGTGCCTTCCACCAGCTTTGGTACCATTACAATCGACTCAGCTGCACTGACCAAATTAATCTGGTTAACTCATCCTGACAGCCCAGCTGGAGCAGAGGAACTTTGGAAGGGAAACTTGCACCATCTGTGGTCCACCCCATTAAGGTGAGTCATTGGCAGTTTAGGGCACAATCTCTCTCAGGACAAAGCTACTAACTGAGCATGCACAGAATGAGCACACACAATACAATTGCACAAAACTGTAATGAAACAGTAAGAATTGCAGTCCAGGGATGACAAATCAATTAATCCACAGACATCAGTGTTCACAAGCAAGGAGAAATAACTCCACAGTATTCATCACCAATGGCATAAAAGTGAAATACATATAAAAAAGGGTTTCTACTAGTCATAGAACAAAAAAGAAAAGGCAGCTGCAGCATAGATTGGGCAGTCTTATTCAGCCAGAAACCCCACCATCACTCTCTTCCAGATCCCAGTCTCTCCTACTCCTCCCCTGCTGTTTCATACCCCCAATTGCCAATGAACCTCATTAGCCTTCCTGCACGAAGCACCTGCTAATTCACCCATCCTTGTTAGCACATTGAAAAGCATCTGGTGGTCTAGAGAGAGGAAGTTAAAGCCTTTAATCCTATCCCTGCCAGATCTATTCACCACCATGCATTCAGGTTATAAACATTATAAATTAAAGTCAACTTCTCAGAATATACTGTCTCAAGTACCATCTCAGAATCATACACATGAATGAACACAGTGTTTGGTGGTACCTGAACCCAGAGTGGTCTCTAACCAACACCTGAACACCTTTCCTAAGATCCTTAAGAGACAAGCAATTGCACTATAGAGCTGGAAAATGGAAATGCAGGGAGACGAAAGGCTTTTCCTACCCCTGAACATTTGGTTTTCCAGATTTGAGTTCTGTGAACAGATCAACTTGTTCACACTCTCTACAACCTATTCATATACCCTTATGAACTGCTAGCTGTAGCACTTTGAGAAAGCAGAGAGAATTACACATTCCTTGAGTTTATCTAAAGAGCTTGTCTAAACACAATCAACTCCTTGCAACAAGATGCCATTGTGATAAATACATTTGTATTTAATTTTTTTCTTTAAACTGTAGTGTACAAATCTGGGGGTCAATAGAAAACCAACATATTTTTAAAGAGTCCTTATGAAAACAGATGAGTGAATAACAAGTTTTTATGACTTTTTTTAATTATTTTACATCACTTCATACAAGTTGCAGGTAGAATGAGAAATCCATTGGAGAATTATGGAAATAGTGACCACTTAAGAAGCTGCAATCTCAGACAAAATGGGGAACAGAGGGATAAGTATAGTCATATTTTCACCAGTAAAGAACTGAGAGGGTTATATTGAGCAACACTCCCAAGGACAGGCAGGATGTTTATGGTGCAGTCAAGAAGTAAGCAAGATGACAAGCCCCAGTCTTTTATTACAAGGTTCAACCATGAACATAAAATGATTTGATAAACATAAAATGATTTGATAAAACCATTTTATCAAGACAGTTTGACAAGAATTTGATTCTTTGTTGTTTCAGTCTTGATTTACTGCACAGAACTTGTGGGAGTAATCTCCAGCATTTAGTAGAGATTTTAGAATTTACCTGTTGTCACAGATTTTTCTAATTCAGGTTTTCTAGCATCTTCTGCATAGCCTTGTGACAGCACACCAGGCAACATACATCTAGTTCAAAGCAATGTCAACCCCTCATTACAAAAAGGAGGTACTCTATTCCTGGGGTGAACAGATTTGCTTCTATAGTGTTTGATAGTTGATTGCAGTTACTGTTTATATTTGTTGTCTCTTATTACTGTTTGACCAGTCTTTCTCACCAGCAAGACCTTGCATCCCAGCGACTTAAACATCTATTCACTCATTTATGACTCCAGCTTTCCAGACAACAGCTGCCTGAGGATCTGATGCAGTCCAGGGGTGAGGGAGAAGCAGCAAGGTTTGTTTTCTCATGAGCTGGTATTGCTTTGACAATAACAAACCTGGCAAAGTGACCTTGGTACAGTGCAGTCACATTCACCCAACTTACAGTTGGCAATTCCAACATTCTTGAAAGACTGACTAGGTAGATGTGTGGTCAGCTACAGGCAAACCTCAGCATAACTATTTCTGTCTTCTATAGCTCATTCTCAGTTTGTTCCCACCTCTTCGCAGCACATAGCTTTCTTGGTTCACACTCTGTGTACAAGTTCCTTTTCATATTTAAATTATGTTAAGGATCTCAGATCTGCTTCAGGATGGTTGTAGGTAAATATACATAGCTGCGAGCTTAATTATTTTTATTATAATGTTATTTGTATGTGCTTACAGTATAACCTTCACCCTGGTCTCACCTTCTGCACCATATAAAAGAACAATCTAGATGCAAAAGCCACCAACCCTTTTAAAGGGGAAAAATCCCTCCTTCTTCTCACTGTTGTTACCTGAGACTTTAGAGCATAGCTTTAACACATCAAGATGAAAACTCATCTTAAGATAACTGTATCTACAAGATAATTTTTGTCCAGGAGTTATTTTAAACCTTCAATATATCTGAAAAGGTCCCTAGTTTGCACTCACCACGGTTCTGTCAAACCCAGACTAGCTAAAGACAAACTTTGCTGATGTATATACAACAGCTTACCTTCACATCACAACCACAAAAGTTCATTCTACTGCCTGGGAAGTTTCTCCCTATCTGCCTTTTGGAGGACTTCTCACTCCTAGGAAGCATCTGCTATTAACTAAAGATTTCCAAGTTACCGATTCCAGCTGAATCAAACACATAAGAGAATTACAGAGATGATACAAATGATGAGACACCACCCAGAGAAAGTCAGACTAAACTTGAGGAGTAGAGAAGCTACCTTGCACAGAACATACTACGTTGCCAGAAAACAGCCCTTTTTTATTCTGAGTTGCCAGAAAGATTCAAATTTCTCCCAGCTTACTGGTTATGGCCAGCTAGTTCAGAGTCACAGTTTAGATTGTAAATTCATTTGGGAAGAGATACTGTACCCAAGCAGTACCTGCCAGGGTGTTCTAGGATAGGGCTTGGACTCCCAATTTGTGAACACAGATGTGGCAGGTTACATAGAAAGTCTGTCTTACAACAGTTATAAAACATGCTCTTTAAACTGGCCTGTCAATTAGAAAAAAAACATCTCTTTTCTTAAAACAGCAATGTTTCAGTCAAACATGGGTCCCTATAGAGAATACAATACAACTAACAATGGTCCTGCCACACCATTGCTGGAATTACATAAACACTAGTCATGGCCTTCAGTATCCAGAGACTTGGGGGACAATATTTGTTTTGGTTTTGTTGGTTGGGGTTTTTTGTTTGGGTTTGGGTGGTGGGGTTTTTTGTAATATTTTTGTTTGTTTTGGGTTTTTTGTTGTATTTGTAGGCTTTTTTTTTGTTTTGTTGGGGGATTTTTTGGTTTTTGTTGTGGGGTTTTTTGTTTGTTTGGGGTTTGTTGTTTGGTTTTTTTTTTAAGAGAATGTTTTCTACATACAGTAGAAGGGGGAAAAAAGGTAAACAAATAATGGCTGTAGACTCCTGGAGGATAATCACAAAGCAACAAAGCATTATCCTCTTGACTACACTATGAATGGCCAAGTTACACCGAACTACATTTAATATCCTGTCATCTCAGGGTCACAAAACACTCCATAAGCATTCAAACAAGTAAGACAGCAAGCACTACTTTGGCAAAGAAGATGAAATGCATGAAGAAGAATTATCTGCGTGCAGATGGTTTTACTATCTCTTCCAATTGGAGCAGAAAGAAAAAAAACAGGAAAAAAAATTCAGTGTTTTAGGGGCAAAAGAACTCTCTAAATTCCAGGCATATCCTTGGAAAGTTTCCACATAATGGAGCAAAAGTTTGCCTTGAAAAAACACATGAAATTCGTGTGTCTGAATTCCAAACCATGCCCATGTGCTTGTCTACTGTGGAGTGAAGGGAACTCAAGTTGCTAAAAATAAAAAAAAGGCTTGGAAACTCTGCTTTCTTTTTTTTTTTTTTAAAGTGTCTCCACATTTGCATCAAATGCGTACTGACACTAAAGATCACTTGAATTTTCCTGGGATTTGGGATATCAGTAAATTTTTTTTTCAGTATAAGAGTTTGGAAAGTTTGTAAATGGTCATATAAAAAGGAACACATTATTTTTCCAGGAAATTCTTGCTGAAATATCAAGCTTTTAAACAGCTCTCTCACAAGCTCTTTCCTTCTAATGTATTTAGCCAAGCATCGCAGATTCTAGTGGTTTAGAATCTAAAGTGTTTAACTTTTGGATATATACTTGACTTGTAACAACAATTGCATGCAATAAAGAGTAACAGAGCTGAAATCTCTGCTCAAATATATACAACACTCAGTAGCCCCTCATGGATGCTACAAAATCAGTCTGACTATTAGTCACATATCTAATAGTTTCAAAATTTGCTCATCGCTGTGTGTGAGCCAGAAGCAGGGTTTAGAGAAGCATTACTGAGAAAAACGTAAGTTTATCAGCATTGTTAGGAATAGCTATAATTTCATCACTAGGCAAACAAGTCTCCAACTATGTTATTTTGTGTTGTCAATTAATTTATCTGTTTATAGAGTTCAAAAAACTTGACTAACATAGTAAAATGCATTTTTACCAGTTGACCATGCTTCTGTGTATCTAAAAATAAAGCCCAAAGGCTTCTGCTGACAGATTATCTTGGCCTTCATTGCAATGACCACCACAGAGAGCCAGCCTCTTTCTCCTTCTATCACTAAAAGGTCTACTGAGCTCAAAATTACTGTAATAATTTTCATTTACCAAACATCTATACATGGAGTACACATCTCATAGCTTTATAATACAATGACTTCATTACACAGTTCATCTAGCAAAATTCACTTGAGAATCAGCCAGCCATACTAAAAGGTCTAACCCAATTTACATGCATTTTCAGTCATGCTTGACTAGTCACTGCATTAGCAGGAAATTCACTCCTAAATTCAAGCAAGCCAACCACCACCCAGTTATCAATGCATATCTTGCCTCCTTCTCTTCTGCCATGTAGGAAGCAAGTGGTGGCCAGTTGAGAAAACCACATGATACTAAAAGCTCCCAATCTGATGCAGGTGTAGTATTTTAGACTCAGTTACCCATACAACTTTCTCAGAATGATTCCCAGACCTAGGTGATTGTTTCTAAAAGCAGATAGCTGACAGGAGTCAGGATCCACAGGCTCCTGACAGAAAACAGAACCTCATTGTCCTTCTTTGTTAACAACAAATTTAAGTTTTTCACACAGGGTTTTATCACCAACTTTTGCTCAGTATTCTCTCAAGGTTAAAGCAACGTAGAAGAATCACTGCCTTGGTATACACAATTTTGGTATGAAATGTGTGCCATATGAGACTACCACACCCACCCATGTGTGGATACCAAACATGCATTGCTGGCATGGTGTGCACAAGGTTCACCAAAACACATATACAATTCTTTTGTCAGACAGAACCCCTCTGGGGCCAAACAATAGACCAGGTCTAGATCTGTAGTTTACTCCTCATCATTGCTCCTGCAATAGAGAACACTTAGTAGTTTCTGAATATAAACACACTCCACATTAACTGCAGACTCATACATACATCTAAAATAATTTTTTAAAAATCTATTTAAAAAGGCTGTCCCCAGAGGCAGAGTAATACGCTGTGGCACAGATCTCATGGAACATTTCCCAGACTAGAAGTTTTCACTAAAGTTGGTGGATGTAAAACAGGACATGAGCCAGCAATGTGCACTCGCAGCCCAGAAGGCCAACCATATCCTGGGCTGCATCCCCAGCAGCGTGGCCAGCAGGTCGAGGGAGGGGATTCTGCCCCTCTGCTCTGCTCTGGTGAGACCCCACCTGCAGTGCTGCGTCCAGCTCTGGAGCCCTCAGCACAGGAAAGACATGGACCTGTTGGAGCGGGTCCAGAGGAGGGCCACAAAAACGATCAGGGGGAATGGAACGCCTCTTCTATGAGGAAAGGCTGAGAGAGTTGGGATTGTTCAGCCTGGAGAAGAGAAGGCTCCAGGGAGACCTTATAGCAGCCTTCCAGTACTTACAGGGAGTTTATAATAAAGACGGGGACAAACTATTTAGCAAGGCCTGTTGCAACAGGACAAGGGGGAATGGTTTTAAACTAAAAGAGGGTAGATTTAGACTAGGTATAAGGAAGAAATTTTTTACAGTGAGGGTGGTGAAACACTGGCACAGGTTGCCCAGAGAGGTGGTAGATGCCCCATCCCTGGGAACATTCAAGGTCAGGTTGGACGGGGCTCTGAGCAACCTGATCTAGTTGAAGATGTCCCTGCCCATGGCAGGGGGGTTGGAGTAGATGACCTTTAAAGGTCCCTTCCACCATAAGCTATTCTATGATTCTAGGACTGAAGTTGAGGTGGACAAACTGATCTTTATAAGGAACTTCCTTTAGACCTAACAGAGAAAGTAAATCAAGGTCTTTCCTCATGTTGTAACACAAGTGTTTAATAACATCTTCAGAAAATAAGCTGACTAGCATTGTAACAGAGACTAAAAAAAACTAAACAAACAAAAACAAACCACAACAAAAACCAAACCTGTTTTAAAGCTGCAGTTACAATTTGGTTTTAAATTAAGATAAGCACTTGTAGCAGAGTAAATTTAGTGCAGCTGCACCCTATGGATGCCTTTATTTCCATGGCTAAAGGAAAACAGCAAGTAAAAACTAAGACCAACAATAAAAAGTGTCATGTGAATGTGTTGCCTGCTCTCTGTAGTTGCCAGTGAAAACCGAGGAGACCAGTCTTGAACTACTTTTATTTTCTGCTTTCATAACCCATTGCATCTATGTACCTAGTTCTCCAGTAGTGTCTGCATGATTCTCTAATTTTCTACTAATAAGTCCAGGAAACAGCTGCTCAGTGGCTGGCAGACCTTGTTTTATTACCCTTCTCTCTCCTTAAACGTATGAAGCATTCCTAGCTATAATTCACCTACTGGACATTAGTTGTATGAAAACCTCAGAACTACAGCCTGTCTGTACCAGGGAAATAGTACATGCTTCACATATTTCAGCAATCCTATCACATGGCACATCATGATGAAGGGAAAAACATCTCCATGAAAATATTCTTACCAGAGAAAAAAGGTTCAACGAGCTAGTAATCAGAAAGTTATGAAAATTAAGTTTTCCACTCTGGAGACTCTAAGTCTCATTTCTTTTTAGTTTTCTTTTAGCTAAAAAAAAAACCAAAACCACACACAACCAAAAACACACCACACTTATTTTATATAAAATACGCTTAACACGGTATGTTCACGTGCTATTTAAATCTGTCATCAACAGCATGGAAAAAAAAATTAAGTCCAAGCATTAGTTTTCACATGCCATATTTTCTTACAGGTTTCATGGTTTCTTTGCCTGCTGGAGTCATATACTGACAGACCTAAGGAAAGAGTGAAGCCAAACCCATGGTATCACTGAGTACTATAGCTAAGAATTATGAACTTCATCGCTAGTGTGGAAAAATCCACAAGTACCCCATGTCCCACTGGACACAAATCATCACTTCACTATTATTATTGTGAAAGTAAAGTCTATAGTAGCACAACAGGAAGAGAACAAAAGCAGAGGGCACTGCAAAATGCTTTGTATCCCTGAAAGAGAAAGAAACTGTTTCAAACCACTTAAAGAATCAAACACACCCAGCAACAATAAATAAACCCTCAATGGTGGTTTGGCTGCTGAAATAAGTCTTTCCTGACCCAACCTGGACAGACAGTTTATCTGAATACATGAGCAGGACAGAGCAGCCATGTAACTCAATTAAATACTGCTAGAATTACCAGCTTACATCATGCCCCTGTAGTTGTGGCCAATTAGAAGCTTCAGGAACAGGAGCAAAACCACTGGAAGCCAAATTGCACGTTACAGAAGAAACAATACTTTTCTGAACCATAAAGGCAATATTCATAGAATGCAAATATAATATAAACAAAGATCAACCCAAATGTTCTTCAAACCTGCTTACAAAACAAGAGCCCAAAGGACAAAGGAGCACAATGGCTGTACAAAGCTGTTGCCCATCTCCTGTGATCAACTTGTGGAAAGGATTTCATTGCCAGCATGAGGAAGATCTGGCCACGTGCTCTAACAAGAGCCCACAGACCATCCTGGTAAGTGGAAGTTTTCTTTATGCAAGGAATACAAGTTGTTAGTTAAAATGGTAACTCTCCTATGGCATGAAAAGAAATTGAAGATATCCAAGAGAAAACTTAATACAACAAGAAGGGGGGCATGTGTGTGTGAGTGTGTGTGTGTGTGGCTTTGAACATTAATATCTTTGCTTCTTTGCAGTGCCAGTTCTTCAGAGTTACATTCAATGATAGCTGACAATGACTTTAAGTAACATAAAAGTCTGAATACCAAGTGAAACATTGTTAACAGAAAACTATAATATTTATGAGATAAACCCCAAATATTATAAAAAAGACAAAATATTTAAACAAAAAAAAAGAAAGACTAAAGGTCACATTTCTTAGCCATACACAGTATTTGAGAGGTAACTGATTTTAAGGAGCTTGATGCTGAGTTTTAAAGACAAAGTCAGTTAGTTTTAAGAAAAAAAAAAACCACCACATTTTAAGTTTAACTTTAAAGATATAAAAATAAAAGACTTCAAAACCTAATTTTAATTCTGCTCTATTTATCTTCCACTGAAACAGACATTTATTTTGCCTACACAGTATTTAGTGTGCTGAAGACAAAAAAACATGATTAGTATTTTTCCAAAATGAACCATGTTTATTTGGGTTGGCAGCAGGGAGAGCCTTTTTTCTGAGTCACATCCATGCCCTGCCACCTGTGGTAAGAAGCTTGTTTTGCAACAGAACAGTGCTAAATTGTGGATGAGCACTGGAAAATTTAATTAAAACTCACTTCAAAACCAACACATCCTGTAAGCACCTCAGGAAATCTATAGGTTCATCGTTAAATTCATTAGCAAGTTTATAAAACCCCAAAACAAAAAATCTGTTCAAATATGCATGAACACACACAAAAAAAACAACCTTCCCCAGTAATGCAAATTCTCTTGGACCTCATGCATTGTGGCAAGGCCCCCGGAGTAAGGCAAACACGAACGACCATCTGTTATTTTTGTCTGCAAAGCAGCGACTTGCCCCCTGATGAATCTTTGATAGCAGCCAAGTAATGGCAGCAACTGCTGTGGCAGGAACTGACAGCCAGCAGCCCCAGCCTCCATTTCTCTTTTCACTCATCCTGCATGTTAAATGGCTGCTTCAAACCCAGGAGTAGCTCTTTACATATTAAAACCAAATATGCCTTTTCTGTGCTTTCATTTAAATTACAGCAAATGAAGGGAAGTGTCAGGGAGCAAGTGAAGGGAAAAAAGAAAGAGAAAGAGTCAGAGAATGAAGAACCCCTCAGGGAGCATTCATAGTGCCAAGGAGATACTCATTTTCGAGCACCATCTGTCAAGAGCTACTTGGAGCTTTTTCTTTCTTTCTCTATCTTAATACCCTCCCCCAGATTTTACCATCTCACTTGCTATACCAAGTGGCAAAAGCCTCTAGAGCCCACAGAAAAAAAACACTTGGCTTTCAATTGCTTGAGTGGCAAAAATGTTACTTTGGGACAGATGAACTATGATGAAAGTCAACTTTAGGCTCCAATTCAGTGTGGCTTGGATACGGGAAACACTTTGTCTGCAATTATTGATTTATAGCTTCTTTTAGCACTGCTAGACTAAAAGTTTGGAGACAGAAAACAAATCAGATTTGCCCCAAAAGCATAGATTAGGCTGGCAGCTCAGCTATGGCCCCTGGGATTCCCATGATTCACCACCTGGCTGCTGGGCAGTAGCACTGAACCAACCTCTGTGGTAGTACAGTTGCAAAGTGGAGGATATCAAGTTAGCTTTTCCCATTTTATTTAAATTTATACATTATCTGACTTTACATTCACAAAAATTCAGCAGCTGAGACAGGAGGATGTTTCATAACTTATAGGCAAGCAATATTACCTTCACAGCTTCACAGTAGAAGTTTGTGTAGAAAATTTATGGTGGAAAGCAAATATTTAGATTAATGACTTAGTAGTATTTATATGCCAAATCTAAATCATCTCCAAAAACTATGGAGAACATCATAATCATGAGAGTTGTTGGCCCTAAGGAATGTATTTATCAGCCGTGATCAGCAAATCCAGCATGGTTCTAAACCAGGAAATCCAGTATTGCCAGAAGGGCTAACTGAGAAAACAAAGTGTGTTTTGCCAAAAATTCTGGGCCTTTTTCACTTGATTTCTTCAGTCTTTGGTCAACTCCAGGACATTTTGAAATGTTTATGCAAGCAGAACATAGGGACAGGCAGAACCATCTGCAGATAACCAGCAGATAAACAACAAGCATTTTGCATCAAGATGTAGTACACACACCAGTTCTGGAGTCTGATTCATGTTCTTCCTATATGCCAGGCAAGATCTTAGCCACAAGACTACAGTCTGACAGCTTTTCTTTGACAAAGATCAAATTATTTAACACAATTGAGGTTGACAAAAAGAGATCCTTCCTCAGACTGCCAATAATTTGAGTCAAAGACAGAGCAGAGCTTGAGCCTCCAACCCAGAGAAGTGCCCTAAGCAGGTAGGTGCATGGAGAGGGAGACAAGAGGGACCATTCTCAGTTACTTACTCATTCAGAGTCTCCTGAGAAACATTGCCAAAAATGCATCAGAACTAGCACATTTCACTGAAAAGGTTCTTATTTGATAAGTGAGCCACAGATGCATTGAAAGTTTTCCTTTTCAGGTTTAGTTGGGAGATCCCACAGTTCAAAACCATAAATCCAGATCAAAATAAAAAATTTCCAAGACCAATTTTAAAAACAACATTGTGGTTCGATTTGTCAGCTTACATTTCAGCTTTTAAGATGCACATTTTTTGCACTTTTATTCTTAAATAGTAGGATTCAAAAGCCTATGTTTACCTGAAAAGTTCAGACATTCAGCCTTTTTAATCAAGTCTGAAGAAAAATATCTAAGCATAGATTTTATCATAAAATAAGCCAGAGCAGCTGGTAACAGTAAGCATCAAACCTGACCTTTCAGAGGCAAGAGTGAACTTCAACAACCAAATATTTTGTCGTTTCTTATTTAACCAATTCATTTTCTCAGGTATTACAAACTTCTGGCCCTTTAGCAATGTTACTATCCTTTTCATAGGGAATTTATTTCTCCTGTAGCATTGTTGTATACATTAACAACTCCAAGATATGAGACAACTATCTACATTGCCATACGATTCACCTTATTTTCTTTGTTCAGTAAACCAGAACAACCTATGGGAATATTATCAGGATGGTAGGTCAGCAAGATGCTGAACAAGATACTGAAACACCTAAAGAGTTTTAAGCACCAGAAGAGTCTTGCCAACTTCATTGAGATCACTCAAGTCCATGGAGATGTTCATGCTCTACGCTGGGGCCCACACATGATTCCCAAAGCACTGCTAGATTCATAAACAACTTTTCTCTAGAGCCAATCATGAGGAGTGGAGAATGTTATTATTTTCTAAGCAATTCTGAAGGTAAAAAACATAGTAAACTCTTCTACCTAGTGGGAAATAGAAGAAATCTTCAAATATTTTTAGCAGCAGTCTACCTGCCTAGCCAGGAGGTTGATGCGTTGTGGGGGTAGTCAAGATATGCAATATCAATGTCAAAGTTCAGCAAACAGAATGATGTGAAAAGCTATTTTGAAAAAAAAAAAAAATCAAAGACAGCACTCACCATTTCCCTTCTCGCCCCTCCCCCCCATATCAATTAATACATTTGTATTTTGTATTTAAAACCAGAAAATTAATCCAATCATCATTATTAAACTTCTTTTATTCACACATATCCTGCCCTCCTAAATAGGTTTCCTTATTTATAACTAACTTTCCTCCATTTTTCTGCCTCACCAGTTTTCTTATCCTTTTATTGATACAGTTTTCCTGCACTTCCTACATTCTCTCTGTTGGGCTATCTCGTTGTTATTGTTGATTGCTCTCCCTCCATCCCATTTCCTTGTTTTAACACGCTAGCTTTACCTCGCTCTGTATAAGACCTGAGCTAACCTTCATCTCAGCTTGCTTTAACATGACAGCAGATTCTTTCCTTATCAGGCTTGTGACTGAAGCTATAGCATTGCCGCTCTGTTCTGCAGTCTCTAGACCGCTTCTTAAAACAAAGAAAAAACCCACTTACTACTACCTGGCAGAGAAAGATAAGCAGCAACCCAGATCAGCAGGATTATTGTTCAAGTAGAAAGAGCAGAGCAACAAAAACTAGGGATCTAGTTGTTCTTCCACCCAACCACTGTTTTCATTAAATGGTATTTCATTTGAAAGCTTTCAGAATTACTCCTGATTTACTCTAAGCTTAAAATGGTAACATCTACTCTAACATATTCCTTCCTCCAAAGGCACAGCCAAGGAATCTAAATTACAGTTCATGTTCAGGAAGAGAGAAACAGTCTGGAGAAGCTATATAATATGGGAATGCAAATAAAGATTTTAATCATTGTGAATGTTTCACCTCTAATATTTCTCAATCCTAACCCCATCCTGGGCAAAACCTTAGCAAAACCTACTAATTATACAGCCTGTTTTTAATTTAATTTAGAAAAGTATTTACCATCACTAACAGCTCAAATGAATTCATATAAACATATATTCAGACACCATGTGTGCCTGTGTATATTTGAATATATAATACACTTACACGGACATCTCATATAGAACAGCAAGCTAGACAATAAAAATACCATACAATCACATACTCTTACAGTGACTCAAAGTACTTTAGAGATTGTCTCTCAGAGTATGTTAGTTACATCTTTCCCGGGTACGCAACTAAGTTTCTCTTTCCTCCTTTAAGAACATGGATAGGACAAAAATTTTATCATCACCACCACCAGACATTGGACCCCCAGCTTTTGGGGTTTAATAAAGACTGTAGAGAGTCTGCCTGCTTTTGGATCTGTAGAAGAAAAACAAGCTTGAAAGAGGATTCGGAAAATATTGGAAACAGTTTAACAACCGAGTTGCAGATCAGAACCAGACTGATACTATCTCTAATCGCTACAGCAGGTTCTTCTTCCAACATGTTTATTTTGCCCCTAAGGACAGACAGTCTCAATTTTTAGGGGATATTAATTTTGTTTTCATTATGTCATACTAAAATACATCTCACATAACTGCTATTTATAGTAAGTGTTGAAGTTAAGGTTTAGCTTCCTGGAGATTTCATCTCAATGCTGGGATCTGGAATTAGAGGCAAGACATTATGTCTTTGCCCACCTTCTTAGCTGTTGTACCCACTTCCACTCGTCTTGCCTCACCTTAGCAAGTTCACTGTCATATTTGTACAGCCAGTAACCCAAGAGTGTCCTACAGTTGCTTGGGAATCCAAGTACTACCCATTAGTGGAAAAATAATAATTACCAAAAGTTCAGTTAGTAGCAAATTTCTCAAGTACTTAAAATAATAATGAAGAACATAAAGTGATCATAAATAATCATAGTACAATTACTTAACCTGGCAACTGGCCAAACCTTTGCAAGGAGTTCCACAGTCATCCGTAAAATCCCCATACTGGTAGGAATGCTTCACTTACAAGACATTATTTACAACAGCCAATATTTCAGAGGAATTACAGACACACTTTTATACATGTTTCATATCAGGTTTTGCAAGCATTTTTAGATAAAAAAGGTCTCAAGCAGTATATATTGCTTATCTTCACAATATATTGCATGAACCAGGAAACTTTGCAGCTTGTGTGGTTCTGCAAATGTAAACTTGTTTGTACCGCATCAAACTCCGTAAATGACAGCATTTGTTAAGGAGTACAGTTTGGTGTGCTTTACCTCTTCACTCCTATTCAATCACTTTTTTTTCCTCCAAAGGTACACATGTTGTGGCATAAGGAGCAAACTGTTGACAGATGGCATTAAAACACCATGGTCCCATAATTGAGGTTTATATTCATACATCCCTGACAGTCTGGAATCTAATTGCCAATAAAACAATACCGTGATATTGCCACATCCAATATTATCATATTGTGCTGAAGTAACACTTGAATCCACTAGCAAATTCTGTTCTCCCAAAGTAAAACATATTCTCCATTCCATTCTGACACTAGACGGTAAATCCATGCACAATAGTTCAGTTTTGAATGAGAACTTCCTCTTATCCCCAAAGTGCTCTCACAGAGTTACTGCCAGTGCCAGTATGAAAACATTAGAGATTTGTATATTTGGTCACAGCACTTACGTGTTTTAGCCATCTTTTATTAAAATGCAAAGTGGTACAACTGACACAGTAAGCATTGTTTTTATAAGAGATCCAAGTGAGCCAGGAGTAGAATACACCAGCTTTGCTATATTAATTCTGCCTGCAGTCCACAAATTCAGATGATTTCAAGAGTCAAGGCATATACTTCTGATTTATCAGACAACAATCATCATAAACTAAAGTGAAAGAAATGGGATGCTAATTCTTATTCTATCTATGGCTGCTTTTAATTGGAGATACATATATACGAAAGGCAAAACAACCTTGTTTCAAAGATAATGGAGACAATGGCCAGTTGTTGCACTTATTACTACAGGCTGCATTGACTTCCCCTTGTTCAGCACAGCCATCCCTAAAAATCAGTGAGCATTTCCTGGAAACACATGGACCGATGCTGGAAGCCCTCATACAAAAACTTGGTTTTTGCTATCATGAGATTTACTCACATTAATTTCACCGATAAACTGAAACATCAGTGAGTGCATCCAAATGTGCATATATTTATATTACCTAAATATGTGTATGTAGATTGATATTCAGACATACAAATCTACTTCAATATTCAGTATGTATATATACACATACATGCACAGATACATATGTATAAAATCTTTTTTTTACCTACTGCTCAGATGTAGTCACCTTCCAGCTGGACTACAGTAGTTAAAGGCAGACAGGCAATACCACAACTTAAGCCATTTGGATCAGAGAACAGAGGAAACAACAATTATTGCTGGAGAAACATTACATGCTTCTGTAGAAGTGGTTGAGTAATTGTGGATAGTTTTTCAACAAACTTACATATGTTTTGGTTTGCCATTCTGTTCAAAGGTCTGCTAATAAAAAGGATTTGCTGAATAGTTTAAGCCCGCATCAATAAGCTTGATCACTACAGCTTTACTGGAATGGATCAATTATAACTGCCTGAATATTGCCTTTATTTTGGGCTCTCAAGTAAATTGTGTGAAAATGACAATGCTTTCCCTGGCTATATCATGGTGAAAGCAATACATTTCACTTGGGCACGGAAAGACTGGTATAAAACAGGTCTGATAAAGGGGTAAAGCATGAAGCCGATTCCAGTTTTGTATGTTATTTTATAAGATTAAAACAAGAACAAACACATATTGACAAACACGTACAACTAGATAAGCCACAAGCAAATCTGCATCACTAGATGACCTCCAATCACACCCCCACATCGCGGCACTACCTCACAGCCTGTAAGCTTGACTTTTCAAAAGGCAGATTTGCTCATCCCTCATACCTTTGGCTTGCAATCTGACCTCAGCCATAACAGAAGCTTGTCCTCAAAAGTCCATGGGACAGGAGCTCACTTGAGTTGGTGAGCTCTCAGAGCCAAAGATGAGCAGAGCATGTCTGCGAGGAGTTGCACAGGCTGGTAACTGATGGGCAGAGCACACCAGGCTACCAGCCCTTCTGAGGCTAAGGCAACCCAAACCTTAGGACACCCAAAACCCGTTTACTAGTTATTCAGCCAAGTCCAATCCTGACAATGGTAATTAGAAAAGTCACAGAAGAGAGAAATAAAAATCCAAGAAGACCAAAAGCCTTGTACTTGAATGATACTGAAGGTAGTGACAGATATGCCTCGAAAAACTGACATATTTACTCAGAAGACATATTGCTAGATTCAGTTATTTCCCAAAGGGAAGATCAGAGAGAACTTACAGGAAAGACTAATGACAGTTTGAAGGAGAGAGGAAGCTTCAGGATGTCAAATAGAAGGTAAGAAAGCAGGAAGGCCAATTGACAGTGGCATCAAAGACTGGGAGACGTAAGGGCTTAGTCACATCTAGAAAGACTAAAGAATAGAATACCTGAATACCTGTGAGTATCTAAATTTCTTCTGCTCCCTTCTCAATGCATGGCAAAATGCACATGTAGGAAGCATGCATAAAAGTGGATGAGGAAGGTAGCATTCCTAATACAAGAAAAAAAAGGGAAAAAAGAATTAGGAAAAAAAAGTTTAATTTTTATAACTAGAAGATGACACTGTTCTGCCTAGTACAGTATTTCCACATCCCTCCTGTACCAAAACAAACATTTAAGGTATGTTCAACATGCACCTCAATAGGATGTCATGTTCTCATGTTTCATGCAATAGTGAACCATGACCTTGTAAAGTAAGTTCTGCTGATTCACCCTTGTGCCAGAGCTGCCAAGTCTTACTAACCTCATGAAGCTAATAAGGCAATAAAAAGTGTCTCTGACAAGTAAAGTAATGTCAGAGAAGGAAGTTTGAATATCTAGTTTAAGACTTGCGTGTTCTAACAATTCTAGATGACACAAAGGTTAATCACAGGACAAGGTAAGTCTAAACAGTATCTAATAGGGTTTCAGTTTTGAGCACTTTACATGGATTGGCTTAGTTAAGCGGCTTTTATCAGATCTTATTTGGGATTAAAATAGCAGTTTATCCTATTCATGTGAAAAATTAAGAAACCTCATCTATTTTCTCTGCCAAGATAGATGTTTTTTTAAAATTTATTTAGTATACATGAGACAGCACCGTTAATTTAGATGGCTTAACATAGTCAATTTAGATGGGTTACAGAAAGTTCATTGACTAGATCAACCATTCTTCACTGACTTACATTATTACAAGACTTCACCGAATAATATTTATCCGAAATCAGTCATCTTTTCTCACACATATTTTGTGCTTGTTATTCCACTACTTCAGTTATACAAATGCACTCTCAAGTGGACTACAGTTCTTCTGCAGGACACAAAATAATGGAAAAACCACCTGGAGCACTGGATTGCATTGGCCTTATTAGAACACCACTCATGTGGGAAAACCAGGAGCAAAGCTGCATTTTGACTGTCAGATACGGAAGCTTTTGGATGCCTATTAAGATTTTAACTGCCAGAATGGGAAAGAGGACTGATTTAATAGTCTAGTTTGAGTTTGTTGTAGAAATACTAAGAGGGTACCGAATCTGTATTTTTACTACTGCCTATGTGAGGAGACAGAGGTTGGGATCTGTATTGTGTGATGTGTCATTTTTCCCATCTCTTATTCACCTGTCTGTCTGTATATCGGTTTCAATAAACGTTCAGTTTTAACTTGCCCGGCTGCTCAGGCCTACCTTGAACAGGACTGGCACCAAACCATGTTTTCCTTTTAACCACTACTTTGTCAAGAGCTGAAAGAAACCAGTGCCAGTCTCAGATAACATCAAACCATGCAGGAGAGCAAGATTTCATCTCTTCATTTAGCAGAGTAGCTACACTATTAATGTGTAGTGCCTTTACCTCCCCCCATCCTTTCATAGCTAGATGTATTCTAATCTTGGTTTGTATTGCATTGTGTTGAACAAAACATTCTGAAGGTAACCTAAGAAATCTGACATTACAGTGTTATGAAATCCCATTTGTATGAAAGTACATATTTAAAGGATGAAAGTATGCTCTGGTGTATGTCTACTAAAACTCTATTTATTTCAGAAAATTATTCAGCTAACAACCATATACTAAAAGGTTTGTTTGTATTATTTAAATGAAGGAGAAACACAGTAAGCAGAGAGTATTGAAGACCCAGCTGACTGAAACACCTGTAGTGACCAATGTTACAAAGACACAGCAGGAGACTTACTGTTTGTGTGCAGAAGCCTTTTCAAATGCAGAACACTGTTCTTCTGCAGTCATTATGCATCCAACATTCTTCGGATGGAAACATTAGTGCAGGGAGGGAAGCAGAATAAGGTCATTAATGATGTATCCTTTATACTTCACACTAATGGGAAAATTTATATAAGCTGACCTGAGAAAGAGATATAGATTTACATACAAGATCAGATAAGGCCTTTTGGAGTATTCCAGTGACTGGAATATTAGGTGAAAAACCTCAGTCCTTTGGCCAGTACCATCTTCTTCATTCCTCTGGATGCAAGGTGAATTGACCTTACCAAGCTTGCAAAGGGAATATGCGAAGATCACAGTTTCCAAGTAAACAGCAAGCAACTTTAGGATTTAAATATATCAATCAGTGTGAGTGGATGCTCCCCAATTAAGCTTATCAAGCAAGACAGATGCTAAGAAAAGATAAAGTGATTCAAAGTAAGCTTTAACAAAGTACTCAGTAAAAGGAGTCAGAAGGTATCTGTTCTGTCTTTTTGCCATAGATTTATCTTTACAATTCTATATTTCGTAATTTCCTAAGCAAGGGAACTGCTCAGATTTTAACAGCACACCACAAAAGCTGGATGGTGGCAAGATAGAAGCACCTCATTTCACATTATTTTGGTAGGCAGTACTTTAGCTCAACCAGAAAAAAGAAAAATATTTCAAGTCATACAAATGACTTCAAAAACTTTGTCCTTACCTGTCTAGGTACTGACCTATAATTAAACCCCAATCACCATAGAAAGGGCTTTGACCAATTGTTTCAGTAAAGCACTTGAATAAAGGGGGTTGTTTGAGATTCTCCTTCCTGTACACAGCCTTTGACAGTGCAGTTCATGCATCGGTTGCAGGCAAGTTCCATGCAACTTCGTACTGTGAGCATACCTGCAACAATTCAAAAATGTTTATAGCTTGCCGTGGTTTAACCTGGCAGGCAGCCAAATACCACACAGCCGGTTGCTCACACACACACCCCCAGGGGAACGGGGAGAGAATCGGAAGGGTAAGAGAGAGATAAACTCGTGGGTTGAGATAAAGACAGTTTAATAGAACAGAAAAGGAAAAATAATAATAGAATATACAAAAATGAGTGATGGACAATGCAAGTGCTCACCATCCACGCTGACCGATAACCAAGTAGCGATTGCTACTTCCTGGATCATGCCTATCATTCATATACTGAGCATGACATCACATGGTATGGAATACCCCATTGGCCAGCTGTCCTGGCTATGCTCCCTCCCAGTCTAGCTTGGTAGCAGAGGGTAGTTGTCCTTGACAAGGTACTTAGCAACAACTAAAAACATCAGTGTGTTATCAACATTCTTCTCAAACTAAATCCAAAACACAGCACTAGGAAGAAATTTAACTCTGTCCCAGCCGAAACCAGGACATAACTCTTAGCTTTTGCCAGGAAATTTAGTTAAATCTTTCTGTGTTGACAACCCACAGCTTGGAATCAAAACTATCAAGCACTAATTTGCTGCTTGATTTAGCTACAGATTTATGTAAAATAAAAGCCTCACAATCCAAACCAGGATTTTTGTCTTCAAATTTGTGCTTTCCTAGCTTAGGTGACATACTGCATTCTCGATTCTAAATGCGTTTTCAATCCCTTCTCCATACTAAAAGAATCCAAAGAAATCCATTAAAACCTAGCAAGTTATTCTGATGATAGTTCATTAATAGACTAGTCCTGAAGACTCCTGTCCCATCCCTCCCTACCCATGCCCCAGGTTTTATTAGCAAGACCTTTAAAGGACTACGATAAATAAAGTCTCTGTTAATATCAATCTGACTCAGTTAAGCAAAGATATCACTTTAACTAAAAACAACTATAGCAGACCTAAATCATGTCTCCTCCTGATACCATCTGGTTGGCCTCTGTCATCTTCCCTCAGAGAGAGGAGTTAACTTTTATTACCAAGATAAAATGTCTTATCTTCTGCCTCACAATTTCATTTCTTTCCAGCCTTAAGTAATATTTTTCAAAATTAATAAATTGCCATTAATTTTTTTTAGTGTTCTTACAATAAGAACAGGAAAATAGGTACTCTGCTTGAGTATTTAATTTTTGTTTTAAGCTTCCATGGCTTAGCTAAGGTGACGCAAAGGTAAAACCATTAAACTTGGAAAATGAGAATATAGAACTGGGTAAAAAATCTGAAAGAAAAGTAAGAGTTTGTGAAGCAGATATTGTTTCAATCAATATTTATCCAGATTGGTACGTATTGAAACATAATATGGACAGGTGCCCCATTCAACATATACTATCCTGCTTCAGCACAGTTAAACATCACAGAAAAAGTTAATTCTCTTTCCATTCTAAGTTCCTTCACAACCCTACCATCAAGAAAAATATTCTTTCAAAAGGTTATATCACTCTTCTTCTAAATATGAGATAGTCTGTACGTTTTGTGGTGATCTTAATGACAAGAAAAAAACGTTTCAAGACCCCCAAAAATTAGTAGAACACATCTTGCTAATATCAAGAATAAAGTACTTGCCCTTTATTTCAGAAATCATCGTATACCCATCATTTATAGTTGTAAAAGTAATTTCTATTGTGACTTGCCTAAATATTAGATATAGTCTTTGGGCAAAGCTATAACTTATTGCATATCAGCTGATTTCCACCCCCCGCCTCATCTGGGATCTTTTTTTAAAAAATACATCTGGCTGCTTCTTGACAGAAACCAGCCTGAAGGAATGATTTTTAATGAAACTTGCAGCTTCTCTGTGAAAGGATGCTGCTTTTCTTGGCAGCATTCTCACCTGAATATTCAAAACTAGTGAACGAAGTGAAGTACTATCTTGAACAGGGACATCATTGCACCGTTCTAATATCCAATATAATTTTATCCAAATACAATTCACAAAGCAGAAAATCCCTGTAAGCAGTGCATGTGTACAACTGTGAAAGAGTATACTAAGTTAAGTCCTAGATGCTAGCATTTGTGTGACCGATGACCTCAAATAAGAGGCTTACCAATAAAGTCTCCTATTTACTAAAAGGAAGTTTTGAAGCTCCCATCAAGTCCTTTTTGCATATTTTTTGTCTCATATACGACTTTCTCAGTGCCTATCTAGTAACCAATAGCCTGAAAACACAAATTTCAGGTGAATCAAATTCCAATCCTGTTTCTCCTCTTGAGGTAAGTGGCAAAATTTCTACCGACTTCAGTGAAGCAGATGTAAGTCCCACCTCTTCTGAACTTACTTGCAACAGAGTTCAGCATGGTCCTGCCTCCTGCTGCAAAATGCATCAATATATCTGTAGTTTATGCTGCACTTTTTGTGGTTTGGCTTCCATTGTCACAATGCAGTTCGGATATCACAAGAAGAAATGTCTAGACATTGGTATAAGCATTTCACAGTATGTGGGAAGAATTAGAATGATTTCATTGTCAAGCAGGTTCATTCTTGGTTAACAAGTGCCTTCTTGTTAAGAGAACGGCTGCAGCAACAAACAGCCAGGTCACCATCAATGGATGTCACTGAAGACTCTGTGGCAGCAAGAAATGAATGCAAATGAAGAGAGATGAGCAAAAATTAAGAGAATCAGGTAGTCCTGCAGCCACCACATGAGCTCCTACAGCTCTATCTTGGTATTAATTGTCATTCAATTCCCCATAGCATTCTAAAACCTAGATGATCAGATAATAAGAGGTTGAGTGGTATGCATAACATCAAGCTGATTAAATTTGTTTACTGATAATTCTTTCAGGTTCCCATGAATATCACGTAATATTCAAGGTTTATTTCAAGCAGATTTTATGTAATGTATTATTGACAACATCCTCATGGACCATTTCTACAATGTCATTCAGGATAATTATTTCACAACAGATTTTCAGAGTCCCTGATTCCTGTTGGGATTTGCTTTTGCATAAATTACAGAGCAGAATATTTAATCAGTGTCCCCATTAGAACCCTATGGCTTATTTTTAGGAATTAAGAATGAGAGAATGGAGAGATTTCAGGAGGGGCAAGAGGAAGGAAATGAATATTTGTACGATTGCAGCATAAATATTTTCCTCAGTAATATTTTCTAAAGCACAGCAAAGCTAAATGCTGTCCTGCAGCATCTTTGCCTTTTTTAGAAATAAACACTGGCATTAATCTTTTTACTCCATTAAATTAAATATTAATGTTAATGAATCATGTAATGTGGAGTTAAAAAAGGATTAGCATTTAAACTGCATTCTCCTTAAGGTTGTTCCAAAAAATGAGTTAGCCCCTCTTTAATAATGTCAAAACAATAATAAATCCAAGAATTATGACTATGGGAATTATATTTTTTTTAATATAGAGATACACACACACAGATAAAGACTGGACAATCACTTATCTCCTAAAGATGACAAATCCCATATGCTTCAAAATATTCATAAGTATTTCCTTATGTAACACACTCTGTAGCTTAAGCATCAGAACAGGGTGCTGTGCTCACTGTTCACAAAAGTGAATTAAGCAGGCAGACAAATATGGTCCTGGGATTTGGCAATGTGTCAAGAATAAAAGAAAAACATACGAGTTCACTTTTCTAAGAGACTGCAAACTGCCCACCGATATCTGCTCACAATAGCGGGTTTAAAAGAGTTAAAGCAAAAACTTAACCTTTCTGATCGATGGGAATCTGGGTTTCCCTGAATAAGGACCAAACAAAGCATTTACCATAATCTGTATGTGAGCATACAGTTATTTTGTCAGAGCAAGGTAGTGTTTCAGGCCACGAGCACATAATGAGTAGTGAGGGAAAGGAGGGATGTAGCCATTGCCTGGTCTGAACCAGTATCACCATTCCCATATTTTAAGCCTCTGTCAGAGAGGCAGAGTATGTTGCTGCTGCAGGGGAAGGGGCCCAAGTACAGCATGAACTTAAAAATAAAGAAACAGCTTGAAGAGCAGATGGGATTGTGATTCTATCCACAAAGGATCTAGCAAAGAAATCACAACTAGCTCCGGGAGGCACAACAGGCAGCACAGCAAAGGCCATATTTCACTTTTCAAGCTCAAACCGCACCCAAGATTCATCAATAACTACAATGCACAAGGAACAGAAATTTTGACAGGTAGGGCTTAAACTTTCAGTGTTTAAGGAGTCAACAAGAGCTGAATGCCAGATTATTTTTGTGACCTTTTCTCAACTGAGAGTTCAGAGGCAAGGACTCAGAGTGGTTGCACACATGATGCTTTGAGGGTCCCATGTAGTAACCAATGAACAAGATACTTTTTGTACTTTACCCAAAGGTATTGCTATTTGTGGAGAGTATGTCAAGAGCACAGCATTCCTAGTTGTGTGAAACTCTGCACCCTTCATACCTTTCCCCACCAGCATAGCTCATGCATATTCATAACACCAGTACTAAGCAATGAAGATTAAGACCAAATCAAGCGCAGCGATGTTAGTTCATGTATGTAAATAGTCACACAAATATAGAAGCTACTAACTGACAATGTTTAACGCTGCTGAAAACCACCAGCTTAAACTGTCCTAGAGACTTCACTGTCTGCGTGTGCTCTCCCCACAGCACACATATTCCTCTTACCTAATGTATAATTTCTCCAGAGCCAACTGGATCACATGCCATAGCATGCAACGTACAGCACAAAGGAAAAATCCTGTGCCAGCAGCCCCCTGGCCATTTAGAGTTGCTAGCTGGTGGCCGTCAGCATCATCAGGGTTTGACCTTCACAAGGAGCCTGGAAAAGGATCTACATCTGTGCCTGGTTTTCCATGGAAAAATGCTTTCCTCACTTTGCCATTGTGCCTTTCCAGCATCTTCTCATTAAAAAAGTCAAAAGTAAATAAACTCCTTTTTCCCCTCAGACATACATGTACCAAATCAAATGCACTTATGAACTGCCACAATTACAAGATATTTGGGCTCAAGACTGTTACGTGCAGTTGTGAATTCTGCATGTACCCAGATGCTAGACCCTTACCGTACCGTTTTTGTTAAAAGACATATAAACTGACAGTGGCTACACGAGTCCCAACAGAAGACAGTATTTTATCATTCCAAGGTAGCCACATCATTTGTACTTTTACTTTGTATGCAGTACAGGAATTTTTAAAAGTTGGTGTATCCTGCCAGCATCTAACACAAGATAACAATTATGTTCTTCCTTTTTTCTCAAAGGCCTTATATAGGGCCTTGTGGTAGAAGTTATAATACACTTATTGGTGCATACAACTTTTTGGGGGGTTGTTTGGGGTTTTTTGTGGTTTTGTTTTTGTTTTTTTTTTTTTAAGGCAGAACTTTTAAAGTAATCCCACAGCAATATATTGATTTCTTCACTATACGCAGCCTCAAATAAAGCAGCAAATCCAAGCTATTTATTCACATTAAATATACAATTCAGTTGTCCTTCACCAAAAAGGAAAGTTTCAGGAGTTCATTCTTTTCTGATGCTTTTTTCTTTTGCCTAAACCAGCTTTAGGGTTTTATCTTAGAAGTAACCTAGACAATTAGATAAAGTGTAAACAAGGCTAGATCTTTCCATGACACAAGAAACTAGGACCTGGGGAATATCTCCAACGGCAGCAACTATGGGTCTATCTAGTACAGCAGTTCATGACCCAGCCTGCAAAATAAGCCCACCTCTAAACCCTCCAGTGGGTATAAATAGAAGCAGCTCTAGCTTGAGAAAGAAGTGCCAAAAACAAAGCAGGCCTCCCCTCCCCTTCACTATTAGTTTGGTACAAAAGCATATTGTTTTGTGCCATCCATTTGGAAAAGATCAAGACCACTGTGCTTGACTACTTTGAAATTATTAGAATATCTCATTAAAAAGCCTTTAAGAAGACGTTTTTGTCAAGATAATGATATGGATACTGCCTGGAAAGCTCCAATAAAATACACTTTCCCCATGTGTACACACTTAAATTACTTTGGTAGATGTGAAACACTGGAAGCTATTTGTTGTGACAGTACAAAGGGCTGTATGATCCTCCTCATTTACATCCTACACAGAATGGCAGAAGCGCCAAAATCCAGGAGAAGAGAGCCAGGCGGAGCCCGGCAGCGCTGCGGGGGGGGTCTCCCGCACCTCGCCACAATCCTGCGGCAGCTGAGCCAGGGAACAGCAGAGGAGCCCAAACAGCTGGTTAATGCAGCATCTTCTCCCTCCCAGGATAACAGAGGACATGGCAGCAAAAGCATCAGGATAGTAATTTACTGCTGCAGCTTCAGGCATTGGTACGTTCCCCTCCGCGAGGCAAACGCCAGCCTGCAGCTGGGAGGCTGCCAGGCACCCGCCAGCTGGGATGAGGCCTGGGGCAAGGTGGAGGGGCCCCACATTATCTATAGCATCTCTCTTGTCAAAGAGAAAACGTATATGAAATTTGTAAATTATGCCCTTGCTTCCACAACCCAGCCTGGGGCTTTTCAGCCTGGGATAACGGCTTCCACAGACCAGCCGCTACAGGCGAGCCCCCGCGCCTCAGGCTTTTCCACGTGTGGAGTGAGCAGACAGCTCATGCTGTGGTACCCGCTGCGTCACTTCCCTCAACACACCCTCACCCAAACACCCAGCTGCCCCAAATGCCTCCGTACACAAGTTTAAGCACAGACTTGGTGCTGGCGCACAAACAGGAATTACAACCTTAAAAAAAAAGAAAGAAAAATACTCCCTGACAAGCCAGTTCTTTCACATGCAAGAGACCACTCGAGGGCCTGCTAACATGTGAGGAAGCTCATGAGGAACAAAGGTCAAGACAAAATAAATGGGAAGTAAACATCAGCGGACAAAAAGCAGTGATCAATCTTCATCACTTCTTTCCAAAGAGGTGAGGCTAGGTAAATCAGGGTCTTTTCACAACCAGGGCTGGCTGGCCTGCATGTTTCATATGTATCATTAACAAGGACTAAAGCTCATCATTCTATGTGTTCCCCACCCTGGTGACTAGGGCAACGTTTGCCAAGAGCAATGCCAGCCAGCTCATCCTGCATTTCAATCAGCAAAGAATAACTGTTTCAGCTATAACTTATAACAGGCAGAGAGAAAGATCAAACCAGACCTGCAGAAGACAGAAAGACATTGCAGAAGCTCAGCAAGACGCAGCTGTAGATCAATGAACTCTACACTTTCTCCATGAAGTAGCAGGGCAGACTGTGGGATGTGAATTGGTACAATAACAGAGATAGGCCAACATCGGTGGCATTGGGGTGGAAGAGACTGTGTTGTTTCACAGTGGTCTCAAAGATAGCTTATAAGAGTGATTAGTTCAAATATATTATGGGAAGTTAAATCAAACAGGTTTACATGAATGTATACGGGTCATTTAAGGTCCAAAAAAGACCAAATAACTCAATGTGTAATTTTGCCATTATATCTCAAAAGGGACCACAGCATGATGCCAAGAAAAAAAAAAAACCAAAACAAAATACACAACAACCAGTAATCCTGCAATTCTAACTGCTCTGCTTAAAACACCCCATCTATCAGCAATCTTATCACTCTTCTTGATATAGATCCAGATTTGAAATAAATCAGAAACTGCTTTATCCTCCCGATGCTTTGAACAAGTTTTAAATCTGCCCTCCCAGCTGAGTATATGCACCATTCTAGAGGTTCTTTCTATCAGACAGAAGCATCACCTGTGTCATGCATTTCACAGTCAATAGCATCAACTCCTTATGCTATAGCAGTTTGCACCACTAAGTATTCAGGCAAATAGGGTCAAGGCTTCATTTTTTTTGTTACAAAATAGGATCAACTCTCTAAAGTGCTGATCCAAAGCCATATTGAGCCAGGGGAGTTCTTTCCATTCAATTAAAAGTTTCCTATTATTTTATTCATCCTTATTACAACTACCAAACCAAAGTCACACTGGGTCAAGGCGTACACCCTCAGGCATGGTCCAGGCGCTGCCGGGTCTCCCGGGCACAGTCAGGGCATGGCCTGTCCCACCACCCCAGCCGGGGGACAGGGCAGCCCCGGCCCCAGGCATCTCCTGGGGATGGGGACAGACTCAGGCCAGCGGCAGCTACAGCTGTGACTGCACCGTTCAGCACCTTCAAGTGCTTTAAGGCCAGCCAAGGCTTTTGAAATGGCGTTCCCTTACCAGAGAGCCTGCCTTGCCATACCCACGTGAAAGCCTCTCACATCTAAGCCCAAAGAAAATCAAGTTACTTCCCCAGTGGAGAATCTAACCAATTGTTCAGGTCCAATGTTAGAAGTGCAAGAATGTTCATTTCATGCCAGTTAATTTTCTAGTTCTGTTTATATAGAGTAAAATCTTGGGAAATCCTTGGCAAGGGAATATTTCAGTTCAGGTCATGGAGAAAAAATATGATTCATTCAAGTGCAAAGTGACCATAGTAATTGCAAGAGTAAATTATGTTATAAAGTCCACAATATTCACAGTTACACTTGGATACTTGTAACTTCATGCCATTTTCATTTCCAACAGGTGAGGATCCTTTTTGAATGCTCAGTATTATAAAAAAAGTGACTAAGTTTGAGTAACAAAAAAATAAGGACAAAAATCATTGAGAGTTGTGAGAACAAATGACAAGCATTAGTGTTTATGATGGGGACCTTTATGTACGACAACTCTTACCAGGCTCCTCCCTAGAAAATAATACCATGGAACAAAACTGTACTAATCAAAACTCCATCTCCTGAATGCCACCGTTTGAACAGAGACAGACATCTAAAAAGGTAGAACAAAAAGCAAATCACTGTTTTGCCCCACATTCACATAGCCATTAGAGCATTTTTAAATGGATTTTATGAATCTCTACCAACTCCTGTTATTCTCTGTAGGCATATAGGAGTAATATCTCATAGAACTTAATTAGAAAACAGTGCACACAGAAGTAGAATGTATGCAAGCTTCAATAATTGGAGAGAGAGAAGGTGGAAGAAAGAACTAGTGTTAGCAATTTAGAAATAATACAGTATGAAACAACGTAGTATTCCCTCATGGATTAGTTTAAAATGTACCACATAGGTTTTTTGTTTTGTTTCCTTCAGAGTACATACCTGTGTATGAAATAAAGTACCATTTAAAACCAGATAACACACATTTGAATTTGATTGAGACAGAAGTTACTCCTTCTGTCAGGTATATGAAACCTGAAAGGAAACAGAAGTCTTTGGTATACCTTTTCAAGCTGCTTGTTTTTTGGTTTTTGTTGTCCCCATCCTCCCCCCTCCTGCCAAAAAAAAAAAAAGCACCTGTAATAAGGGTCTTTTAGCTTAATTGCATAAGTGAGTGCACACTGGCATGATTTCCAGTTAAAAAAAAAAAAACTTTAAATCCTTTATTCTGGGCTCTGTTCCAGTGTTGATCCTATAAAGAGGTCAGAAACCAGCCAGTTCTTCCCCACTTCTCTTGAAATGTGTGGCTAACACGACTTCTTCATGCACAGCCTAGCATAACGTGCAGCTGGCAATCAGTCACTGGTAAGCCCCGTAGCCATACCATGATTTCTGCCTGCTTTTCAGCACCACATAGCAGCCTGCAAGGTCACAACCTGCTTTGGGATTAAAGCTATCCAAGGGACAGACAGTTCCCAGCAGACCTGACATTTGGGGGCTGGGAAGAAGGGTTTGGAAGGAAGGATGCACAGCCTAGGACATAGGGCAGGGCTCACCAAGGAGGAGAGCTTGTATTCTGCTCCCAGCTGACATGGAATTACCTGCAGAAAGCTGCCTTTTTTTTTTTAAAAACACATGCCTGTATTTTTGCTCCATATCAATTGACAAAAACAAGAATTAGAACTAGAAGGTAGGACAGGGAAAAGTCACATGTCATCCAGATAAAGGCAATTCAGCAGGTTTTGGCCTTTCGGTATTATCTCTGTCAGAGGGAATATGATAGATAAATCCAATAATGTGAGATAACAACAAGGATGCTGGCTTTCCAACCCACGGCCAGCAACAGCAGTGAAAAACCAGGGCTGAATACCAGGCTTAGCCTCTTTTAGGAGAGGAATTTTTACTGCAACTCTTCTTCCTGAAACCTCAGTGCTCCCAAGATACGAGTTTCTACGGTATATTTATTTATTCATTTGCTTGTCCTGACTGGGTTTTTCCAGAGAAAAGCCTGAAAATAATTTATCTTTCCAGACTCCCTTGACACCTATTTTTACCTCCAGGTTTATTTACTTTTTTTTTTTAAACACATGTGAATTCTAGTGGTTTCACCATAGCAAGCTCACAGTTAATAACTTAGGAGGAAGGCAGAAGTTGATGAAAGGAAGCACATCTTGAAGCAGAGAGGAAAGTATTTAAATTAAAATATTGGATCAGGCACCAACTTTTCCTGTGGCCCTTCACAAGCCACAATCTCTTTCTGTCTCTGCTCCCTATCAGCGAGATCATTAGCTGAATAAATGATAGTTAAAAACCCATTAACAAAAGTCAGAATTACTAGGCTTGATCAATTAGGTTTTCCAAGTGTAAAAAGATCCTAACTCACAATCCTTAAGGAGGAAGCTCCTTCTGCCGAATGTATTAAGTAATTTATAATCATTGTCTCCCTCTCCAATGCCTTCTGTAAATGGAGAGGTTTGGGGGAGGTAGAGGGAATGGGTTATACTTTCTGATATTCACAGCAAGGGTTGTCTTTTTGTTTTCTATTTTAATTAGTTTTATTTATTTTGCTTTTTCTTTCCTGATCTCAAACTCTGAGCAAGTAATGAAAAACAAGATGGATCCTGCTAGATAAACACGACTGGATTTCATACTGCTGATTTGGTTCTTTTTCCCAGGGTTCATACCAAGGCTGCGGTGGCACTGCTGGCTGTAACCGTTCGAGCTCAACAGCCCAGTGGGACTAATTACTGCATTTACAGTAAAACATGCAAGGAAATGTATCTCCCTATCTCCATATAGCCAAGTTTACTGAAGGATAACCTACTACATTACACAGATTAATACTCCAGTGAGTAAATTAATCCTCAGAACTTCACTCACTACTTGTGGCTTATAAATTTTAATTGGCTCTAAACTGCCACATGAATTTATGTGAATGTATATTGATGAAGTAGAAGGGATCAGAAATTACTCTATTAACACTCAGAGCTCAGAGATAAGATAACAGGATATGTTGGGGCCAATTTATAAACATATATAAATGTTTGCAAAGCAGGATTCAAACTTGTTTTAGAGGTGCATCATCATAGCTTACATATAATTCCACTGAGGAGGAAAGCAGCAGCATTAGATGAGAAAGAAAGGCAGTTTCAGAAAGTGAAATATTCCCATTTTGAAAAAAGCCAGATCCAAAGCTGAAGGGTAAGCAGTGCTTGTGCTATTTTTGATTGTACCATTATTGATCCCAGTCAATCAACACTACCAACACAGCAATCAGAACAGCTTTCTGATATGCTGACACCCTGCTATACCATACAAGTGGTTATTTCTACAACAATTAAATATGGCACCAGACTTTCAAAGGTATTAGAAGTGCTTAACAATACAGACTGGCATCTTTGGGCAATCATAAACCTTTTGTCATTAGGACAAAACTTTCGCTCTGATATGTAATTGTTTACAAAGATTCAGTTCACTGGTTGAACCTTCCAACAGTGAATCAGGAGAGAATTGGTTCCCTGAAATGCTACAGGGACAGTTAAAAAAGTTTGTTTCTTTAAAAAAAAAAAATTTACCATAATATGGTTTGTTAATCCTGAAATACAGCAATGATTATTTGAATGGCAGTAACAGTAAGTGTTCTACTACTGCCCATACAGCAGGGGCATCTACTACATATTATCCATCTTTGTGAAATACAGCAGCAGTTAGCAAGGTAGAGAATCAAACAACTGACTTACTCTAGAATAATTAATGTCAAGGCTTCTCAAACCTGGCAATATGAAAGGCCAAGTCTATCTCCTTTCTCCTGCCCAAATGTAAATAGCTTCCTGAAAGCCAGGAAGCAAAGTTGCTACCCAAGGACCATCTCCCATCCTTGCATTACAGTTATGCATTTTTTCAGTTAACACACATGGCACACAAAAGTAATTCTGACCACACTAATCAATTTCATATACTATGAATGTAAATAATACATGAAATAGCGAGAGGTTGCTTTTTTCATATTTATTTCCACATCTACCCAAAGCTTCCACAAACTTTTCTAAGATGCTTCACAAATTGCTTTAGCTTCCAGTAGTTAGTTATTTGGGGTGTCCCATTCAGCATCATTAGCAGTGATGCTGCTGTACAGAAAAAAAAAAGCCCTAAAGCTAAAATAGCCCATTGTGTCCTTTTCATCTTCAGGGTGAATCACCAAATTGCCCCAGCAAGTATTTCAAGAGGAAAATATCTGGTGCATCCCATGCTCAGATTGCCTTTCCGACCACACTTTCAAGCTCTGCGAACAGACTCCTATATTCATTACAGCTCTGAACCATAACTTTAGCTCCTATGACAACGATATTACATTAAAGAGATGATCCAATGCCCATCTTCAGAAGCCTTTAATATCTGTTATCGTTTGAGTAAACCAGGACTAGAAGGCAGCATAAGTTTCCTTTAAGGCAAACTCCTTACAACCAGAAGTACAGATATCTTGTAACAAACCTTGGGAATGCCTTAGAATTTACAACATTCCTTGTAACACTGAGGAATACAACCCAAAAGAAGATACAACCATTAACTTTACAGTCACATACACACCAAGCTATATAGCCCTACATGTTTTCATTTTATCCCCTACAGCTGTGCATGGTGTCACCAAGTTAAAGCACAACTTAAAAGAAATAAAGCTATGCAGCCTCCAAGTTGTGGAGTATGCCATACGGAATAAACAGAGACTGAGTAAATAGGAAGAGATTTTGTTTGCATTCTCCAATTTTAGTTTCTAGACTAGCTGAAAAAACTGATTGAACTAGAAACACCTTTTTATAAAGCCACCTTTTGGGTCAAAAGCTAAGGGGCTAACAAGTGAAAGCAATTACAAAAAAGACCTTATTTCTAGATATTTCTTTCTAATGTATTATCTTTATCCATTTAACAACATGTTCTTTTTACTTTCCTATATTCTCTTTTGTTTTTGACACAGCAAAGGACAACTTCAAGTTCAGAGGCAAGTCAAACTGCTTTTTTTTTTATTTAAAAAGAAGAGAAAAACTGACTAAGCTTCAGTTAGACGCTATTTCACTCACACACTTAACTCTTTTCTCTTTCTTTCAAGCATTTCCAATTGCTGAATAAAAGTAGTGAAGCTCCAGCAGTCTTAAACAGAGATCCCAGAATTTTCCTACCTTTATCTGGGTTCAAGATTTCTCGAGGCTACTCTCTTTGAATTTCAGGTTAAGCTGATGACCCCCAGAGCATTCAGACATATCTCCATTAAGCAGCCGCTCTTCCACCTTCTCATCCGGAAAAAACGAGCCTGTGAATGTTCAGCCATCCACTCCTGAGCCTCCTTTCTCTGAGCTTTCAGATTCTGAGCAGCCATCGAGGTAGGAAGTCAGGGTCCTAAGGCAGGCAGTAAAGAAAGCCCCTGCCTCGCCTGGCTCTGATAAAAAGCAGCTGCGTTGCCCCCTGAACTGCTAACCCAGCTGCACAGGCATGAGCATCACCTGGGCTGATACAGAATCATACTGGCAGCTGGGTTCAGACCCAATCCTTCAGGTTAGGGCTAACCCTGATCTACCTGTAAGGCTGTTCAGTCTGCTAGGAGTTGTTTTTTGAAAAACTACTTACCTTTTTTTAATAGAATAAATAGAGAGGAAAAAAAGGTATTATTGAATTTGTTGTTCTACTTTTTAAGAAACAGCCTGAGCTACTTTAGTTATATATAACACTGTTTGTTCTAATTGTTTCCATTGATAGCATATCTGTATGTTTTGATGTGAGCTCTTCTTGATAAGATCACAGCACTTTCAAGTAGCTTAATAAGTAATACAACTAACATCTGTTATGTGTTTGTTCTTTTATTCCCTTTGGAGGGAAAAAAGCATATAATAGAACATTTTATGATCGTTGGTATATATTCCGCTACGTTGTCCTCCATTTCTCTTACATGCTACATGTCAGCTAGAAATCAAAAGATGGTCCTCTATTTTAATTTCTGTCTCAGATGCTATCTAATCCACCCAGATTGCCCTAGATAGAAGGGATACAGAGCTCTCTGGTTGGGAGTTTAGTAAGGCAAGAGTATCACCTTTTCTAGGATGCTTTATTGCTTTGACAATCTTTAGGAAAACAGATACAGGAATTAGCTCATTCCTTCTCTTCCAAAAAGCGCTGGACCAAAATACCAAAGAAATAGACCACAAAGTTGTTCAGAACAGTTTTAGCTAGACACATTGCACAGTTAGGCCTAGCACATTACATCTAGGCCAATAAACTAATTAGATAGTAAATATTAGAAGACCTACTCGTTCATTAAACTAATTGAGCTAATGCTGTCCAGACATTAAAATACGAGGAATGAAAGCTATATGCAAACAAAACAGCTGTAATGACTTTCTGATAAATACTTTCAGGCTGAATAAGGCTAGAGGATATTACTCAAGGGTGGCAGAAAGATTTCCTTTGCACAGCAGCAGTAATCTATATATCCACAGAGAATTTAAATACATGATTGAGATTTGCAGCATACTATGCTCACTGCAGATGTAGAGGTAATGTTGCAGATAAGTTTCTACTAGAAACCAGCAACCCTGAATTCACGTCTGGTCTTCAGGAAGACATTTTGTACTAAATTTTTGGAGAAATGGACAAAAGGTGCCTGAACTAAAGGCTTGGCAAGAATGAGAGAAAGCAGCAGTCATTGGAATTCAGTCTAACTTATTTGCTACTTTCTCAACAAAATATAATCCAAAGAAGAGAGAAAACTGAGCTTCTAGGTCTTATATACCTAGAAGATCAATGCAATCCTGTTTTTTAAAGTTCAGATTTTAAGTAGATATCAATTCAGCTCATTAGCTCTGAGCTAATACTGTTCACTCAAGACCAAATCTTGCTAATTTGGAATTCTTTTTTTCTCTGAAAAAGAAAGCACTAAAGTCACAAAGTCCCATTGCTGACAGTAGGTCTCTACTGTAGTTGTTAATGAACACTTTCTGAGTACAGTCTTGTTCCCTAAACTGCTTCTGTTCACTAATTTGTAGGAGTAGTTTAGCAGGGCATGGAAGACAACAGAAGGGGAATGCCCACTTTTTTTTTCTGATGTACCGATGGGAGCTTGGGAATTGTCGGACCTGTTCGCCATTCAAACAGCAGGAACACAGGCACGCATTTGTAAACACATCTCTACCTCTATGTGAATATTACCATTCAATGAGCACATAAATCACAGCAAGGTGTCAGAAAAAGCAAGGTCCACAAACTTTTTTCCCCCACATCACCACTTTGTTTGATAAAGCAAGGTGGACGATGACTATAGTTACCTTGACTGGGTGCATTACTTTCTACATGGCATGAACTGGAGGGATAGCCTGACAAAAGCCTTAGGGAAGAATGAAAGAAGCTAGGAGAAGGAAATATTATGTATAGAAGTGAGAAAGAGTAAAGAAGAGTATCAAACATAGGGTGGAAGAGGAGAGGAAAGCCTAAGGACAGTGCCGTGATGGGTATATATTCTGGACCCTGTTTGGGGAGAGAGGAAGGTTCTCCAAAACTCATACTCTGTTTCACCGCCCCTCTCTAGCCTAATCAAAGGAATGTAGTTTCCGAGTTTACAGAGTCTCACTGGTATCCTTGTCCTGTATGTGGAGATTGTGTGACTGCCATATTAAAATTTTGCTCAGCTCCCCCAAATTAATAGTAAGAATCCATGTTCTGCCTAGAATAACTCAAATGTAATCCATATATCACAGTGCTTCTTCCTTTGGATAGTTAGAGAAAACAGTATTTATACCAATGTCTTCAAACATCTCAATGACTATGAACAACCTAAGGCTAAAAGAAAACAATTCTGAGAATTATTTTCAAGGGGACTGTCCTAAAGCTGTGGCTTTCTTATGGTGCTGGTTGCTTGCACTCCTCCACCCTTGTGAGTTATGAGACATGCACCCAAGTGATGGAAATCCCATCACATACCCTTATCTACGAGATATCCTCTAATTTGATATGAAAGTGTAAAAATGTTTTCAGAAATAGATCTCGGCAGAATTTACTGCAGATGCCCTTCAAGCCTCTTCCAGTGGAATCATTTATCAAATATGTGAGAACATGTCAGAGTGAGGATTTCTGAGCCTTGTCCTAAATTGTATTTTATATATGGATTAATGAATGAAGTAATAAATCAAGAAAGACTGCTGTGTGCCGATTACTCTCAGCTCCTTGTATACAACTTCTTTTAATGTCCTACCTGCAAGGCAATGGGGGGAAGGAAGGGGGAGGGATAGCACAGAAAAAGATAGGACTGGAGAGAATCAGCTTTCCTCTCTGTAGTGATTCTACATAGTACTGCTTACTCTTTTTCAATTGTATTTGCACCGTGTTGCCTAAAAGCTGTGTGGAAAACAGAATTCTTCCCTCCCTAAAAACACCCATGTGAGCTCTGGGAATGGGTTTCTTCATACATAGTGTAATTACTGGCTATCGTCTGGAAAAAGTGCAGGTTTTACAGCATATTGTTTTTTTGTCTACAGTAAAGAGTCGACAAACACCCCACAAACTTAAGCATTATTATACCTCTTCTTCCCCCAAAGTAGTCAACTGTGGCCTTACTGCTAATGTCAGCAGTTAGATATAGTCCTAAAGGTCTCAGTTATAACAGAAAACAGCGTTTATTTAACTGTCTAATCATGCTAACATAACTTGTTAGAAGATGAGCTGAAACCAGGTGGGAACATCTACATGAAAGGGTTGTGCCTCTTAACTAATTTATCAAATTTTTTAATGATGTGAATTTGCCATATATACAAACCCAAAATGTCACAGAAATGCATTAACTTTCATAGTCTACACCCAGATAGCTCCTGGCAGGTAGTACGCAAACCGAGTCCAAGAGTCTTTTCTAAGACTTTAATAAAGCAAATCTTTCTTCTGTAACTTGTGTCTAGATTTATTTTCTTTCAGGCATTATAATGTCTTTGGGAAGGAAAGCAAATCTTTCTTCTGTAACTTGTGTCTAGATTTATTTTCTTTCAGGCATTATAATGTCTTTGGGAAGGAATGTAAATGATGTAGAGACATTTCTGGCTCCCAACAGTGGAGAGCTATATGACTTGTAATCACAAGTGCTCCGACAATGTTTGCTATTCTGTTGCTGGAAAATCCCTCTTGCCCATCCTGAAGCTTTTCTTTTCTCTTTATCCCTCATTTGCATTCTCTCTTTCATCCAAACAACACCACAAGTTCAGCATTTCGACAGGTTGTCATCAGTATCATTCCTATCCTGAGGGCTAGCTCCATGATGTACAATTGTTCTCCACGGCCTCTTTCATCTTTCCTGTATAGCGTTAAGGAGGATGCAAAATTTAACATGCACACTACTATAGAAAGAGGGGATAACACGTTTTAGCATTCAAAAGGGTGGATGCCAGATTAATATGACAAACCTGGAGGAAGCTGGATGGATAGCCAGGAAGAGATGACATAAGGTACACGAGAATGGGTTTTAAATTGGTGCTGAAACAAGCCGTGTTAGCACCGACGTCATGAATTCATAGAGTGTTTGCATACCACAGCAAGTGTTTGTTTTCTCCTTAGGGACAGTTTGCGTTTGTTATAGCTGACAAGAAGAAAGGTGAGGAAGAAAGAGCTAGTGTGTTTTAAAGCATGATAGGAAAAAAAATAGTCTCTTATATTTTCCTGGTGTTTGGAGAATAGTTTGCTCTCTGCAATTTAAACATATTGTAACTGGTGAAGGGTGGGAGTCCTCCAAAAGGAGGGACATAGGGAAACAAAATGGGAATTGTGGGCTAAATTCTGAATGCTGAACTGGCCAGGATGCTGTCTGATAGAAGGCTCTAGAAACTTGAAGTCAAATAGACCCCGGTAACTTGGGAGGCCATTTGCTAGTGATTTCAAGCCACCTATACTTTAGTCATCCTGTCAACGTAACATAAAATTGCTCAGAGTGTATTTATCCTATAGCTAAAAGGAGCAGATTATCTGCAAATTCAGCAAATCACATATACCCACTTGCAGTGTAGTTTGACTCCAAAAAACTCCCAACATTCTGGGTTTTTTTCTGTTACCCCTGTGCACACAGAAGGTTTACAAAACAGTAGCTGATGGCAACCATTGAACAGTCCCACTGATGACGAACAAGGGACAGTCCATTTCCCCTTGTCGTCTGGGTTGGCCCCATAGAAATAATAAATGCTAAAATCAGAAATAATTGTTTCCCTACAGTAAGTAGATATACTCACTAAATATACACAGAGAATTGCATAAGAGATAAGTTTAACATAGAGCTACATTTTAAAAATAAAATAATTATCCCACTAAACCTTTCTCAATCATATCGAGTCTTTAAAGAAAAAATAATTTTCCTACGTCTTGCAAGCTTTAGGAGCTCAGAACTGAGATGCAAACTATAACCAATATTTCAGGGTAGGACTCTCTCTCACCGCTTATTGTACAGTAGCCAGAACAGTGTAATTTCCTGTTGAAGTACAAGAAGAAATTGAAGTGCAGTTCATCCCAGAAGTTCACATTGCAGACAAGTGATAGTATTGTTAACTTAATTTTTTATCTATGTAGGAATTTCTTTTTCTAATTGGAGATACCTAACGAATGTTCTAAAAAGAGACAGCTAAATGGTGAATTTTTATGCCTACAGACATGCCCAGAACAGGTTAACTATCTTCAGGTGACACCTCATTGGGCAGGCAATTTCTTGTTCCCCGCTTGCACTAATGGATGCTTAACAACCTAGCTCAGTAGAGACAGTGGAATTAGTTAGGCCAGGGAAGCTCTAGCAAATAGCAGAATTTTAAAGAATTTGAGGGTTTGTATATTTGTTTTTCTCATGTAATAGTGTTGGCCTCCATTTAGATTTACAGCATTAGGGAACGTTTTTAAGCATTTTATCCACGTATCAATTATTCTCTGAAGAGGCCATCACTGTATATCTACAATATTGCACTTGTGCAGTAAAAACAAGCATCTGAAGAACCCTCATGGAAATACATAAAAGCCAATTATTGTGATTTGTGTTTACATTCCAGCTGTCCTCTAATGAGATTTTTTTCCATGCCTTTAAAAAAAAGAGGATAGTGCTGTCAATTTCTGGTCTCAGAGATAAAGTTAATGAAAACATTTAAGTACATACTTCAGCTTTTGTTTTAAGAGTTGAGAGTTTTTCCTAAAAATGTATTAATTTAAACATACACTGGAGTGCCTTCATGAATTAAAGACTTGATTTAATAGATGCAAGTAAATGCACAAGGATGCTGAATTCAGCCATCTGTTTGTAGCCATGGGTTCCTTCCCAACTCAAAGCACCCTCTCTCAGTGCAGTTACTGACCTTTGATGATGATGTATTGCAGGTCTGAGCGGTCCAGACCATTCAATAGGCTAGATCTGGCTTCCCGAGGATTTCTTCCAGCCTACTAGTATTTCTACTTGACTTTGAGCTGGGGACATATGATAAAAGGTAAAACCTTGTTACCGGCAGTATATGAGTCCTAGCTTTTATGGAGTACCTCTAGTCAACCTGCCCATACCCAGGCACGAAGATGTAGAAGGTGTCTGTAGCCCCACGCAGATGCAAATGCCTCTAGAAAGTCTGCCGAGGCATCCCAGCACAGGCATCTGGCCCACGCCTCCTGGAAAAGCTGAATTAACTCCTATAGGAAATGGGGAGCAGAGTGAATGTGCCACTCTCACATACCCAAACCACAGCTGCTGTAATAGCACCGTGAACATTCCCGTTTCTTAAAGGGCATCATGCATATCGAACCTTTCTCAGTCTTAATTACAAAACAAAAAATAATATGATCCTCTTACTGTATGTCTTTATTTACCCTCTCATCTGCTCTGTCATTTTAATATCCAGATGCTTCAGCTTTAGCACCCTCTTCTAATGGCTTAATACTCTAGGTAAGACCGAAAACAGAGGAAAAAGATGCTACACCGAGCACAACTTTGGAGCAAATGGGCTTGAATATTCATTAAACAACATTTAATTTAAACACCCAAACTCTAAAACAGCAACATATGGGCCTGTTTTATTTTACATAAACTGAATAGGAGGTTGTGCCATTAGTTTCTGCAGACATAATGTTCATTACAAATGAAGTATGTTTTCCTTTAGGGAATGCGCCACCATTTCTGTAGTGGTGTCATTCCCCCAAAAGGTTCAGTATACTTGCCATATGAGCACACTTCTCAGCAATATGCTTCAAAAAGTAAACAAAATTCCCATAGATCTTCATCGACAAAGGGAACCTGGGGCAAATTAAATTCTTTAATGAGAAACGAAGAAAAGAGCCTTCCCTTTTCAGTATTTTACCATGTTTGAGAGAGTGTCTCGACTACATAGTTTGCTATATGGGTTTTCCCCTTACTCTTTGCGATTGAACATTTTTGCATCAGTAACAGCATGATATGTGGTTCTACAGTCCTCTGCTGGCTAAATGATTACTTTGCACAATCTCTTTGAGAGTCTAAGCCGTTTTCTTGCATGCATCTTCACTGAAAAGTAAGATATTTGCTCTTGAAGATAGTGTAGATTTTAAATCACGAGATAAAAACATTTTGATTACTTAGCAAACTCTATGAAAAGTATTTTACACATGGTCTTGCACTTCATATCCCAAAACAAATTAAAAAAAAAAAAAAAAAGAGGCTGGAGGTGATAAGTACCTGAAGAACTAAGCTGAAAAGCAAGAGAGAAGCATCACCGCATGTGAGATTGCAGGATCTGTTCTCTTTGTAGTGTTGCTGTAACTGTCATTACAGGTATTGAGAAGCATTAATTGAAGCATGGACCTCAGAAGTACCTTGTGCATAGTGTTTACTTGGTAGGTCTCTGCTGTAGTATTCTTCTATTTCCATTTAATAATTCTAATAAAAGTGAAGCACCAAAAGGTTTGTTTTGTTGTTTGGTTGGGTTTTTTTGTTTAGTTGGTTTTTTAATTGAGAAAACCTCCAGAAATTATTTTGTATCTTTATTAAAAAAAAGAGGGTTAATGTAGGACTGAAAAAGCGTGGCACCTTGATATACCTCGGAAGCGTATCTCCTTTCATCCACAAAACAGCAGCAACAGAAAATGCTCTACAATCTTCCCTCAACTCTGGAGACAGCAGCTTCAGGTTCCTCCCGGTTTTTTGGCACTTGTACCCACAAAGTGCCAGTGGAGCATTGATCAACCACTAGGAAAGAGATGGATGAATAAATTGCTTTGTATAAGCTATGTAATTGTTGTTCATTCCTACAGTCTGTGGGAAAGTAAAGCTAGAAAAAGCATCTGTGAGCAGAACAAATCTAAGAAACAAAGACACCCTCAGGAAAGAAAGGGAGGGAATGCAAAATAGAAACACAAGAAAAGGGCAGATATATCTCTAAGGATATATGCCTTGAGGCATGTATCAGTGAAGAGCCATACAGAGGTAGCATTTCCTAAAAGCGTGTGGAAAGGACTGACACAGGTTGCAGAAAGAAGCAGGGTCCATGTGCAACAGGCAGCTTGAATGAAGACAAGATATTCTCTTTGCTAAGCAGAGACTTGTGGGTTAAACAAACCTCAGGCTTCTTTAAGAGGACAGCAAAAGATGGAAGATTGAAGAACTACCTTCCCCCACCTCTTAAAACATTAAAATCAGTAGTAATCACACAAAGTATTTACTTCAAAGTATAAGTTGTTTATGTTACAGAGTAATGAACTTGGCTAATGAACATAGGGAGATACATCGTGAATGAGTTGTAAACCACAGAGAAGAGTACCCCTAGTTAAGCAGCCAGTTATGGGCACAGCTGAGTTGAGATACTAAAACAGTACAAAATTATGTTGGCCTATCATCACTGACAAAAGTAAGAGTTAATTCCCACACGAGCCATTGGAAACGTATTTCTGAGAAATATAAATCTGTTTTCAGGAGGTTTTGTGTAACAGAAATGGCTAAAATACTGCCAACCATATGAGTGCCTGCACCTGCCTTCAATGCTGGTGCCATTTTTTCTAAGGAGACACTCCAAGGTTTGGTCTGTGCGGCACAGCGTTAGAGCTCCTGTACAGGTATGCTACACCCAGCCTTCCCCCAGGCCACCAGACATGCTGTATCAGAAGAGCCAAAAGAATACTGTTAAACTAAAGAAAGGATTTTAAAGCAATCATTTACCACACTGAAAGGAGATTTTTTTTTCAAAAGCACAAATCAGTCACAGAAGGCAACCAGCAGACACTTAATGCCTGTGAAGATTTTCCCATTTAAGAAAAACAAGAAAAAAAATTTTGATGCGTATTTTACTTACTCCATGTTTAATGCCAGATGTTTACTTTTCAGGATTTCTTTGACTCTGGACAATTCAATTTCACCATGTTTTCCCTGGTTTATGCATTAGTACAGTGCTTCAGTGTTTGTTTAAATACTAGCGAGTCCAATGTTGGGCAAAATATACTCTCATTTTAATTAACTCCTCAAAAACACAAATATTTAATATTTGTGCATGAATATGAAGCAATTTCTCCCAATCCTTTACTTTTGTAAAGCCCTGTAGCAGGGTCTAGATCAACCTGACTTTCTTCAATAACCAGAACTGATCAATTAAAATAAATACTTAAATAGGAATTCTGACAGCTCCTAAGTTTTATGATACTCCTCTACTTGCCTTAAAAAAAAAAAAAAAAGCTTTATTTCACTTCTGCCTGTAGCAGGATGCACCAAACCATAAAGGAAACAGTGAAACAAAATCAACTTTTCCCCCCTTTTAAAAATATTAAGCCACTTCCATTGTGAATTTTACATTGGCTCTTAAACCAGACTGAAAACATTGGAAAAGGAAAGCATCAGTCCCAATTTTTAACTTCGAGCCAAGACTGTGCAGGAGATATGGATCTGAGGCCATTTGTTGTAGAAAAGTTTTATTATCAGTGATTGAAACCTGTTGGCAAATCAACACAAACAGTGCCTGGCTTAACAAACAAGCTAGCAAAAATCGACAGAAAAATGATTGCAGGGCAGTGGCTCCAGTACAATCAAATGGGATCACCATGAAAGGCAGCGAAGCGTGCTTCTCCCCACGCGGGTCAGCCCGCAGCCTGGCCAGCTTCATTAGGTAACAGGCGGTGTTCTAACCCAGTGGACCCGAGTACAAACCATCCACCCCAGTCAAGCACTGCACTCACAACGTCTTTTGCTGGTTGCAAAACATCCACTGTGTTAAAAGAAGCCACAGATGCTCCGAATGTCCTTCTGCCTCAGCACGCTACTTGACCTTACTTAGGATCTCTATGCATGAGCAGCACTAACTGGAAAGGAAGATGGAGCTTTTTTAGTCGTACTGGTTGCCGATGGCCAGCTTTTGGGAAAAACACAATTATCTTTCAGCACACAGGATGCCTTTTAGCCACTTTTGCAACTGTTTCATTAGTGACAGCCTTTACAAAGAACAAAGACTAATATTAAGAGCAAACTTACTGAATTCCAGATGAGGATAAAATTCCACAGGGGATTTCTTTTTTTTTTTTAAGACATCACTGCAGTTCACAAATGTTAGCCACAAACATAACACTAAGTTTCCATTTAATCCCTTCAAAGCAAAGGAGTCCAAAAGTATTAATGTACTAGGATGTGCCTACTCCAGACATTGACTTGTCAAAGCTTACTTAAACCTCTTCACTTTTTGTCTTAGACACATTGTAACAAATACGTTCATAGAAATAACTCAGTCTGTTGCTATTGTATTAGGTACATGATGAACAAAAGAAACATTTGCCACCCATTCGCAAGTTCTCCTGCTCAGCTGAAACTTTTCCAGCACTCAAAGCAAAAAAGTGAAGTGGTCTCATCTGGTCTCTTAGCACCACCAAAANTGGGGTTAAACCACGACACTACCCAAAAAAAGGCTCAACATATCTAGTTTGACTCAAATAGCAGTACATGAGCCAGGAGTGTTCACAACTAGAATTTCAAACTTACTGTATGAATCTAATATTAACAGCTGCTACAGGCCAATGTTCTGTTTCCTCTGCGTAGGAGAGGACATTAAAATTAATTTTTTTACAGGAACTGACCAGAATATGGACAAGTTAATTTCTTCTGACTGTTGCAAATAGATTTGCTAGTGACCTTCATACTTTATTCCTCAAATGACACATTTTCTATAAACAGAAAAAAACCACATCACCCTTTTATCCCTCTGCCTACTGGTACTGCAGTCTTCTCAGAATATTATGCCTCATTTATTTCAAACCACTGACAGTATCAGCTTCAGTACTTTCCCTCAACATTTGCTCTCAAGCCTGTCACAAGCTGCTCCCTAGACAAAACCACCTCACTGCCCAGGTGATGCCAAATTTTACCATCTTTCATCTGTATCACAGTTGTTAATTTTTCCTATGATGCCAAGACACTAATCTCTGCTCTGCTTCCCTGGTAAATCTTTCTTTGACCCACTGTAGTTTGTCTTTTGCCTCTAGACTACAATCTCCTTCAGACGGAAGCCACCATTATCTGGCTGTGCCTTACATATCTCACTGAACATAGAGGTGGAACCTCAGCAAGAAGTTGGACTACTCGATCCAGTTTTAATTAAGTATTTCACAGGAAGATTTCCATCTATTCTTACTAGTCCAGCTGTATGATTTTGAGTCCTTCCTACAAAAAACCCAAACAATTTCTATAGTAATTATATCCCTTGTAAAAAACACACCAAACAAGTCCTGGCCATTAAAAATGGCAAAGAGTTAATAAAAGTCCTTTCATGTATATCAATTTGAGATTACTCATCAATGGTTTAATTTAGAAGTTCCTTCTCCAAAAATCCTTCAGTCTAATCTGGGCTCCAGAGTGGTCATCAAATAGATAAAATACTTAAGATACTGAAATACAAGGGCCAGGCCAAAGTCTAAAAGCAGGCAACAGTGACAAAAACTACTATCTATAGGTGATGGGATCTGCCAAGTTCAGCAGGAAATAAAAGGATATCTTCAGCTCACAGTGGTGAAAGAAGTATTCATCAATGCTTTCCCTTTAATTGTGTTACCTCCCACAGGACAGGGGATTAACCTAGAGTCTCTTCACAGCATGATGTGCATTAAACTTCTGAATCACGGAACATCTGCTACACATTGCTTAGACTCTAGTGTACGAAGGCAAAATGTTGGCAGAACAGAAACTCGCATGAAGAGCTGCTTCTCTCTCCAGACTGTTGAAGCATCAAGATTTCAGATGACAGCTATTCAGTTGCCTGCCATTTTCCAGGTGGGACAATAGGAGAAAAGGACAGCTACATCAACACAGAATGTTGCAGAATAGTGGGAAAACTCAAATAGGGTGACCTGATTTGATCAGTTAATTCTAGATCACTTAATGTCATTTTGTCCCCTTCTCCATTTTTTGTGCTTAACGCCTCACACTGCAAGACAAGAGTACAGCTTACAGGTATGTGGTTAAACTTAACCAGGCAACAAGGAAAGAGTCAATTATTCTATGAAAGCACTAGGTATTTTTTGCCATCAATTTTAAATCATCAAAATGGGGCATCAAATCCCAAATTTTGGCACCAAGCAGTAAGACGGACCATTTCAATCCATCTTTTGTTTCCAAAAGTTACTGTACCTCATAAGTGAACCTGTAATGAAAAGCACTTAAGACATCACCAAACTGAGAAGGGAACCTTTAATATACCAACTCCAGAATTAAGTTCTGTTTCAAGTAGTACATGCCCCCTGGAACACTACTGTTCATGTAAAGTCAAAACATCAAGACTATGCAAGACATACATACCTTTATGCCAGCACTTATTTATAGATCCTTTGTTGATTGCTTAAAACTAAGGTAAGGAGGGTTTTGAAAATCATAGAATCATAGAATCACTAAGGTTGGAAAAGACCTCTAAGGTCATTGAGTCCAACCATCAACGCAACACCCCCATGCCCACTAAATCATGTCCCTAAGCACCTCATCTACACGTCTTTTAAATACCTCCAGGGATGGTGACTCCACCACTTCCCCGGGCAGCCTGTTCCAAGGCCTGACCACTCTTTCAGTAAAGAAATTTTTCCTCATGTCCAATCTAAACCTCCCTTGGCACAACTTGAGGCCATTTCCTCTCGTCCTATCACTTGTTACTTGGGAGAAGAGACCAACCCCCACCTCACTACAACCTCCTTTCAGGTAGTTGTAGAGCGCGATGAGGTCTCCCCTCAGCCTCCTCTTCTCCAGACTAAACAATCCCAGCTCCCTCAGCCGCTCCTCATAAGGCTTGTTCTCCAGGCCCTTCACCAGCTTCGTTGCCCTTCTCTGGACACGCTCCAGCACCTCAATGTCCTTCTTGTAGTGAGGGGCCCAAAACTGAACACAGTACTCAAGGTGCGGCCTCACCAGCGCCGAGTACAGGGGCACGATCACCTCCCTGCTCCTGCTGGCCACACTATTCCTGATACAGGCCAGGATGCCGTTGGCCTTCTTGGCCACCTGGGCACACTGCCGGCTCATGTTCAGCCGGCTGTCAACCAGCACCCCCAGGTCCTTCTCCTCTGGGCAGCTTTCCAGCCACTCTTCCCCAAGCCTGTAGCGTTGCCTGGGGTTGTTGTGGCCGAAGTGCAGGACCCGGCACTTGGCCTTGTTGAACCTCATGCAGTTGGCCTCGGCCCAACGATCCAGCCTGTCCAGGTCCCTCTGCAGAGCCTTCCTGCCCTCCAGCAGATCAACACTCCCGCCCAGCTTGGTGTCATCTGCAAACTTACTGAGGGAGCACTCGATCCCCTCATCCAGATCGTTGATAAAGATATTGAACAACACTGGCCCCAAAACTGAGCCCTGGGGAACACCACTCGTGACCGGCCGCCAACTGGATTTAGCTCCATTGACTACAACTCTTTGGGCTCGGCCGTCCAGCCAGTTTCTTATCCAGCGAAGAGTGTACCTGTCTAGGCCGTGAGCCGCCAGTTTCTCCAGGAGAATGCCGTGGGAGACAGTGTCAAAGGCTTTACTGAAGTCCAGGTACACCACGTCCACAGCCTTTCCCTCATCAACTAGGCGGGTCACCTGATCATAGAAGGAGATCAGGTTGGTCAAGCAGGACTTGCCTTCCATGAACCCGTGCTGGCTGGGCCTGATCCCCTGGTTGTCCCGGATGTGGCTCGTGAGCGCCCTCAAGATGAACCTTTCCATAATCTTCCCCGGCACCGACGTCAGGCTGACCGGCCTGTAGTTCCCTGGATCCTCCTTCCGGCCCTTCTTGTAGATGGGCGTCACATTGGCAAGGCTCCAGTCGTCTTGGACCTCCCCCGTTAACCAGAAAAGAGCAACTAGAATTTGTGCCAGCACTCTAGAGCTTTAAAGTAGTAAACATTTGGAAGACACTAACTGTATGGTTTTCACTGAAACAGATGGTTTCGATCCAATTCAAAAAACAACGAGTGAAACAAAAATATCACTTAAATCCTCAGATCCTAAACACAACTATTTTCAATGCATCTTTTCAAAGGAGTTGATCTCTTTGGCAAGGGACAATTCGGCTTCCTTTCAGCTTATTTTATGAAAAACTGCCATACATGTCTCCCTTGTATTTGTATTGCTGTGTTCACATTACCCCCTAGTGATTGTTCAATTATATTTAATAGCATGACTCTTCTCTTCTTTGATGATGTTAAACATTATATATGGAAAGGGTTTACTGCAAGTATTATCCTTAAAACAGGTTTAGGTTCTAGCTCTAAGCCTTATGTACATCACATTTGCTCCATATCCCTTACAATCTTCTCGGTTGTTAGAAATTTACTGTCACCTATCCAAAACATATCTACAGATTCAAGTTCAGTGCACATACTGTATCTCAGTAGCAACACAAATCCAACTTTTAATACTCCTCTAGCAATTCTTCAGAATTTAATATACTTACAACCTTTTGAAGGTGTGTCTGTCAAGTAAAAAAGCCTTTTGACTTCCACAGGACTTCAGAATCAAAACTATTATTTTAGAAGCAATTACTCCATTTCACCATCCCCTTAGTCTAACATCACCAACTCACCTATGTTTAGAAGAAACTGGAGTACTATCCTTTCACCAGCACAATTGCCTGCTAATCCCAGTTACCAAACTCAATACAGGCAGTAACACTGTAGCGTGAGGTACAAAAAATTTACTATGCAGCTGAGTGTGATTCTGCTGAATGCGAACAATAGCAACCCCACTAGTTCAAGACTCAGACTGAAGCTACTAGAAGAGGCATTAAGTACTTTATCTATACTTACCAGATCTTGTATGGAAGTTATTAGGACAACAGTATCCCCTTCCAACCACTTCAACAACTCTAACTATAGGATTGTTGGTTTTCCCCCCCCAAACACTAAAAATGCCTTACCTGTGTTAAAATATGCTGCCTCAGTACAAAGGTAGTACAATTTAAAAACACTGTACTTATCCAAGAGTCAAGTCAGAGCCTTCGTCAACATGGCTGCTAGAGTTGCCCATTCTGTTTCAGTCTTATTTAAAGTATAAAACTTCTATTTTGCTTGCTACTTGAAACACCTGCACCATAATGCCCACACTTCTAGCATAGAGCATGCCTCATACAGCCACTAATCCACTCTTATATGACTCCTTTAACACTACCAGATGAAAAATCAGGTGTCTACTGCATAGTTTGCAGACCAGAGACAGACCCCAGAGCCTGTCCTGACAACTCAGGAACAAAAGACAAGTTACACCTGACTCCTTCATTAGCAAAAATCTTAACTGTGGAAGTGTGCAGCTCTGAATACCTCTTGTCTACATGTTTTGTTCGTCCATCAGCTATATTATACAGGTCTATATAATACAGGCAGTCAAACAAGCACATCTTAAAAGGACTTCCCAAACCAGTTTGAACACCAGACGACAAAAGCATGCCTACCTCCCAGAACTAACGCTGCCTGCTTGGAATTAGATTATTCTGCTATCCGTAGAAAGCTCTGATTCACTTCAAATTGATACTCAAAACAAGAGTTGTTTAATTATGAAAAGATTTTAATTCAGTGCAATCAGTGCACCAATCCTGAATTTCTCAAGCTTTCCAAAATGGCAGCTTTCAAATGAAAACTAAAGGGCAAACCAGCATTTTATTGACAAAGTTTATTTGATGTTAAAGCCAGATGAGCAGCTTCTTTCCACGTTAATTCTTTCTATACTTCTTGATAGAATAATGTAGTCTGTAAAGGAAAAGATAGATCAGTGCCACATGATTAAAACAATTTTTATACTCATACCTTCATAGAGCCTGAAAAACTGGTTCCCAAACAAGTCAGGTGAACCACACTGCCTTTCTTAGAACAACATAAGGTTCAAAATTTCACAGAACTGTCATGGGAATAAATGAGAGCCTAGATTACACGATTTCTGTAGAAGAGCTCAATAAGCTACAATTGCTTTACCAGCTTTCTGTTTAAGACATTATACTCACTACATCAGCTCCCAGACAGTTTAAGTTGCTTTAAAATGAGTCATTCAGACCATTTGTAATAAAAACAGTGTTTTTGTCTGTAACAGTTACTGCCCACAGCACATCCAACTCACTTATGTTTCTGCAGCAAAGATATAAAAATATAGTCTAGGACTTGCCTAAAAGAGTACCATGTTTGTTTATAAGGAATTTACTTGAAATAAGTATCTATAAGAAAACAACAGAAATTTGTCCTCAAAATAGAAATCATACTACTACAATCTATTTAAGACAATAGCATACCTACAAAAGGAAAATGTAAACCTTGTTTATAATAAGACTAAGTAATCAACAGTTTTGGCAACAGTAAATCTGAACTGCCCAGTTTATTCTTTCAGTCTTTAGACTAATCAGGTATTTCATGTAAATGGAAATCACATAAATTAGCAACTCAGTAGTAAGCACAACAGTCTTTCTTAGTCTTAAACTCTTGCACTGGGTTCTGTATCAGCATAGTACCATGGTCTTTGCATAAATCTTCGTTAGACCTACATCATCGTAATGACTATAGGCTGCTGAACATCTACCCTTACAAAGCATTCTGAAGTCATACCTGTTATCCATTTTCCATCTGAAGTATGTTCATTTACTGAAAAAGAAAAAGCATTAATAAATAAGAGTACAGTTTTATCAAAGTTGAACTATTGTAGAAGATGGAGCTTTGAGGCTTTTTGCTGACACTCACAATATGCTTTTTTCAATTACCACAGTGGAATGTGATAGAGAAACCTCCAAGTTTTGGCTACTGTAGAGGCTGAAGACTTAAATTTCATGCTTTCCCTCAAACTCAAATGGGACCTAACAATAGCTGTTTAGAGCTTAAGTAATACTCAGAATGCAATTGCATGTTCAATTATACCTACAGGCTACAATGGTTTAAAGTGCCTATCCACCCACACTTCTGTTTGATCATGTTTTTAAAAAAAACAAAACAAACAAACATTTGTTTAGAAGGCTCACATATCATAGGCTGTCAACGACAGTTGTGACATTAGAAGGTTGGGTGGGGTTTTTTTGCATTTGCTCTGAACCCAAACACTAAGTGAGGGGCACACACATCTACTTGTTGCTAACTTTTATGCAAGCTCAGCTAACTATAGAGCTACAGAATATATTAAACAACACAAACTACTTTAAAATGCTTCTTCTTGAAACTGCAGGGAAAACAGAATAGGAATTCTGAAGGAGTGAGAACTGAACGGAAGCACCAAAGAAAACTTTTAACAGTCAGACATCAGTTGATGTCCAACATAAATGTTCAAGAAAAACTATTCAAGAATGATTCACCATTTCAATAGTTTTCATAACTACATGGTACATAATTCTTAGAATAATACAGACTTGCCTGAAGATGTCTCAGAATCAAGCGCCTACACATTTCTGAGATAAACAGTTTTCACACATTGTGTAGGTGGACTCCAAAACATATTCCAGGACTCCTATTAAAAATTCTTCCACATGGCTGTGATAAAGGAGCTGAACCATGCCACACCATTAGGTTTAAACATGCACTTTTCAAGACAAAGCTTTAAGACACAAGTGTATTCCGCAAGCTTTTTTCTGTGATGCAGCACAGAACTCTTCTCAACCATGTTTTCCAGAAAGCACATAATTTAATTTGTCTTTAGTTTAAGTCTAATGTGAGGACACAAAGATTAACAAAAAACTGGTGAACAAGTAAGATCTAACCCATGCATACTTATCAACTAAAAGATCATTTTAAAAGACATTAAAAAGCCTCTAATCCAAAACACAGTTCATCTACTATTGAGATTGCATGCGAGTTTGAGAAGCACTTATCCAGAAGTCACATCTGCTATGTAATTATCACAGCACACAATCCTGGTCTTGATTTCTAAAGTGTTTATATGCTTTAAGAGAATTTCTATGAACTGGACAGTTTTAGTAATTCAAGTGACAGTCATTTAACCTTTTTGTATTAACAGTACCAGTTGCCTTCAACTGCAAAATTCTTGAAGGGAAGAAGTTCATCCACACTACTGGTGTCACTGCAACACCAAATGACTCCCTTGACATTCACATGAGGGTGTATGTTAGTGTTACTACTATACCAAATGCTAATTTGTGCTGTCACACTGTAAACAATTGTAGGACTTCATTATTAAAACAGCATTAAAGCAGAAAAGAAAAGGGCTCCAATTCTTATCCAGTTCACAGCAACACTGGCTTATTTCCATCCAACAATAACAAGAACTTCACTTATACAGTAAGTGAAGAATCTAATTCCACAGAGCAATCGCTGTGGTTCGTGTCTTAACTTGGAATACTGTAGGGCAATAGTTAAATACATTTAAGTTGTCAGTTTAGTGCTGACAACTGTGTCCTTCCAACCACTGTCTCAAATGCACAAAGCTGTGATGTGACTTGGTTTTCACAAAGATGCACAACTACTTTCACAAAAAGGTCAAGTTACACATGCAATTGCACTGTACTACTTTGAACCAGAACTTGGGGCCGTGTTTTGAACCAATGCCTCAAATCAACAGCATTGAGTTTCCTTGATTTCTTCTCATTTGGAATTCCTTATTTTAATATTGTTTCACTAGTTTCAAAAATCTTGTTTGCTGTTAGCCAAATTTTATTTCTAAGTCACATGGAATAAATATCATTATGTAGTTATCTGAACCCTTACAGGACAGGAGCAAGTTCAAAACACACATGCAAGCAAGGCAGTACAGTGCTTCAATTGAAAGAACAGACACGTGTTTCAGTGATCTATAATTCAGTCACCACATCCATGCTTGTTTGCAGTACCTGCTAGATACTTCATTTCTGACGGAGAATTCCAAGAAAGTAGAAGAAAAGGCAAAAGTGAAGATTACTAAAGTTTGAGATGTCAAAGCACTTTAGTACCTACAGAGCCAAGTGTCAAAACCTATTGCCCTATCTTCCCTTGTTAAAACATTTGAAAAAACCCACTTAGCTGCACAGCTTACTCGGTATTTTTCAGGGGACGAAAAGCTGCTAAGGAAGATGACTGACCACACCCAGGCTATTCCTCAGTTTTGGTGGTTTTTTTGTTTAGTCATAGAACACTGTCTCCTCCCAACCACACACCTGACAAGCCTTTATCAAGTTCCAGCCACAGCATAAGAAGCTCCCACTGGAGGAAAAAACCCACTATTCTGGGAATCAGTCACCTAGGATGAAGATAAATCTACCCAGAAGAGGGTAGATTTACACTAGATATAAGGAAGAAATTTTTTTACAACGGGGGTGGTGAAACACTGGCACAGGTTGCCCAGAGAGGTGGTAGATGCCCCCTCCCTGGGAACATTCAAGGACAGCTGGACAGGGCTCTGAGCAACCTGATCTAGTTGAAGACATCCCTGTTCAATGCAGGTGGGTTGGACTGGATTACCTGTAAAGGTCCCTTCTAACCCAACCTATTCTATGATTCTATATTCTTAACAAAATCTTCTCTACAAATAACACCATAAATAACAGTAACTTGGTGGAATAAGCATTAGATATTTAGGTAGTCTACGTAACAAGTGTTAAGATATCTAACTTGGATATTGCAAGGCTGAGTTATGAGATTAGAGCAATACTGTTAGATTTACAAAGTTCAACTTTAGTTCAAGTTATATGTAGGAAACAATAATTTAAGAAGCGTTGTTTCACATTATATCAGCTAAGCTTGCAGCAGTGAGGAGCAAAACTAAGCTACTGAGCTGGTAAGAAGCTATACAACACCACACAGATTACCTTCTGTTATCCAGTAGAACAGGTGAAAGAAATGGAAGAAAAACAACGTTATTCTCTTGAAGAATTTCTAATCAACATTTCAAAGGCAACATGGTCACTCTAGCTTACAGATATTCTCATCCTACCTTCTTGCCAGCACCAACATTTGCCTTGGCTGTGCCCCTGACTTTCTTCATTCTGTTCTTGCGCTCCTTTCGCTGCTTCCTAGAAGTCTTCTTCTTTTCATACAAGCCATGCTATTAAAAAACAATTAAAGTTGCATTTAACTTTGTTTCACTGACAGTAACGTCTGAATTTACGTTTTACTATTTCTGGACTCTTCAAATACTGCTTAAATTTGAAATATTAGTTAAGTAGCGAGATAAGTTCACTAGTTGAATGATTCAACACAGAATATAAGCACTAAAGTACTGTATGTATCCGTCTCATCTCTTACACTTCTTCAAGACCGTTAATAGTGGTTAGTTATCTATTACTGCTAAGCGTCACTGGTAACATCAGTTTTGCCTTTGCAATTCCCCTATAATAAACAAAAAAACTTACCCTATTTTGCAAATGCACTAACAGTGCTTTCGTAAAACTTAAGCTTTTGTGTGTGTAAAACATGAACCACTGCACACTTCAAATATATCCTAATTGTTTTCAAGTTACCAGAACACAACCTACCCTGGCAAGTCTGTGCTTTGGTTCGTTTTTCTTTGCATAGTCCAGAGAATCATAGATCATGCCAAAACCTGTTGTTTTGCCACCACCGAAGTGAGTTCTGAAGCCAAAGACGAAAATTACGTCAGGGGTCGTCTTGTACATTTTTGCCAGCTTTTCCCTGATTTCTGTTTTGGGGACTGTGGCCTTCCCAGGATGAAGAACATCAATCACCTAAGGAGAAATTTTTACAAATGGTGTAAAAGTGAGAGAAGATCAATAACCAGTATGAGAGCCAGGTGCTACAGTCCTACCATGAGCTTAACACTTAACTAACTCACCTTAGCAGCAGAAAGTATTATTAATTTGATACAGAAGTGTTCCTAACAGTTTCCTGCTTCAAAAGGCGAAACAGCTCACTACCTCACCATTAAAATTTACTTTCAGCATACATCAACACATTTAAACCTATAAGCTTTTACAGTAAGAGCTCTGAACTTTTTAAGGGCCCCTTACTTATAGTGGCTAAAGAACACTTGCAGCCCAAAACAAACAAACAAATAATTAAAGGCAATTTTCTGTATTCCTTTACCATCTGCTTGCGCTGAAGCAGTCTGTTCGTCATGAACTTCCTGGTTCTGATGGTCACTGTGTCATTCTGCAAGCAAAGATACAAAGAAGTAAGACAAAACAAAGTGACATGTACAATTTAAACATAATAAACATATAAATAATGCATGGTACAGCAACAGTCAGTAGCCCCTCAGATGCTGACAGTGAGCTAATAACTTAAGTGGCCTGATCCTGGGCTACAGATAACACCCCTATAAAGTGCACTTTGATACGTACTTTTGAGTACACATCAACTGATGACAGACTCATCCTCACAGCAAACACACATACCTGCACCATCCTGAAAAGCTGAAGCAGCTTTTAATGAAATACATGCGTGACAAGCCCAAGCACTACAACAGTACAACGCATTTCCTTTACAAACCTATGTGTTCACGCTTCCTTAATGCTTTCAGATAAGGACGGCCACAAGACTACAGATGAGCATGACCTACAGCACCCTTTAACGCCTTAAGAGAAGGGCCATGTTACCCTACTATCAGAGCCTAGGGTCGCTCTTACCGACGTGACGACACAGCAGGCCAAGCGCACACCCCGGCCCACACCCCGGAGCTCGCCGCCGCCGCCGCCGCCACCACCGCCGCCACCACCACCACCACCCAGCACGGAGGCGCCGCGGCCAGGCCGCGGGAGCCCCGGCTCGAAGCGGGAGGGCAAGCCCACACTCAGTTCCCACCATACCCCCGCAGCCCGCTACAGGCAGGCCAGCCCGTCGGGGCGCGGCGGCCCGAGCCCCAGAGAGAGCAGGATGGCGGCAGCGCGAGGCGGATTGCCACGCCGCAGCGCCGGGCACTCACCATCACGGCGGCCGCCTCCCTGCCAGCGAGCCAGAAAAGGAAGGAGGACCTCTCCGCAGCCAATCATAAGGCGGTGCTGGGGTCCTTCCTGACGGGGGCGGAGCCGCGCGTAGGGATGTCCTTTCCAGAGCCGGATCCGGAGGGAGGCGCTAGAGGTGGCTTTTGTGTGCCTGATGGGCAGGGTGGGCGTAGCTGCCTCTGCGCCAGCGCGCCGTTCTCTGCGTGGGCAGGGTCAGCCCCGCGGCCGGCGATGAGGCGAGCGGGCTCCCCCGCTGCGTGCTGTGCGCTGGCGCGGGGCTGGTTCTGCCCTCCCTCCCCGCCGCCCTGTTCTGCTCCTGGTGACTAGGGGCTGCTGTGGGGAAACCCAGCGCAGAGCCGCGAAGTGAGCGGGGCGGCACGGTTCCTGGCACCTGGGGGAGAGCAGTGCTTGGATTGTAATAGCACCATGGTCGGCAACGGAGCGCTCGTGGGCCCTGAGAGCGCTGCGAGTCGGCGTGAGAGGCGGCCGCCCGGGACGGCTGGGCGGAGGCGGGGCTGCGGGCAGGGGCCCGCCGCCGGCGGCCTCTGTTAGGGGAGGGCCCGGGGGACCGCTCGGGAGGACCACCGCTGTGCCCCAGCAGGGGGCGCTGCGGGCGGAGGCCGCTCTGCGCCACTGCCTGTCTGCGCCACTAGGTGGGCGAGCTCTGCGCCGCCGCGTGCAGCCCCGCCGGACGCTCGGGGCCCGCCGCCGCCGCCGCCATGGTGAAGGAGCAGTTCAGGGAGACGGACGTGGCCAAGAAGATGTGAGTGGGGCGGCCTCTGCGCCGTCCTGCGCGGCGGGAGGCTCCCGGGCGGCCGCTCCGCCGCCCGGGGCTGTGACGGGGTGGGCCCGCCGGCTGTGGCGGCGAGCCGCAGAAACGCCGGGGTGCGGCACAAGCGCGGTAGAAGGGCCCGGGAAGAAGCGTCGCGTGCGGGGGAGCCGAGCGTGGCTGGCGCTAGGGCCAGACCCCTTTTAAAAGCGCTGGCGTGGGCCTTGGTGCAGGCGGCTGGCGAGGCTCGCGGGTGGCTGTGCCTGTGAGCAGGCGGTAGGCTGGGCCAAGAACATCGGTAAATCCCCCAGGTATAAGCACCAACTCACTGCAAAACAGTTGTTTTTCATAGCTATCCAAAAAGAACCGGCTTCAGCAATGGTGGGAATCAACTTAGACTCCTCTGCATTGCTTTTAAATGCATATGTGTGTGCATGCCTGTAGTTATAAGTATTTCTGCGTATATATGTGCACATACATACATGTGACATTTCCCATCCTAGAAGCCACATCTGTTTTGGCATGAAATCTCCAGAAGAGATGCGTCAGCAAGCTCACATTCAAGTGGTTAGCAAAAACTTGTATAGTCAGGACAACCACCACTCTCCGCTGCAGTATGGAGTACTTGACCATCGCATGGTGAGAACCGTTTTTTTTCCAAACTGTTTTTGTAGAATTACTTGAAGTGGTTAAAATAAGTTGGGGTGACTGAAATTTACTGCTCATCCAAAATATGTGCAAATGTGTCTCTACTTGAATGGCATAGACTGTCAGTTGCAGTGACAGCTACTTTTGTCATGCTTCTGGGTGGCTCAGGAAAGCATTCTTTTGAGGCAGGAGTTAAGTTCTTTCTACCTGATTGTTGGGAGACCCAGAGACATCTATCTACAAAATACCATATTGTAGATTAGTGGGCTGTAGATCAGCTGCAAAAGCTGTGTGAGTTAATGTCACTGGTATCAGTAGGGTCTGCATGTGAAAGACATTTTTGTTAAGGTTTGGAGTGAATGTAATGCTACTGACATGCTTCTGATGCTAGGAAAAAGGGGTAAGCGCTGTGGGTCTGCTGTCAGGATAGCTGACTAGCTTAAGAACTGTTGTATTTTCTACATATTCAGTTGATTATAGCTAATTTTTTTTTCCATGTGTGTGTTCCCCTCCTCCCAAAGGGAACCAGTGAAAAAGACCGTCCATGTGAAACCTGTGGAAAAAATCTCGCTGATTGTTTAGGACATTATGGGTACATTGACTTAGAGCTGCCCTGTTTTCATGTTGGATACTTCAAAGCTGTGATAGGCATCTTACAGGTAAACACAATTATGATGCATCATTGGTTTCTAGTCTAGAAAAAGGAAATTATCAGAAGAGATGATGCTTGAAAGAGTAATTGAGAAGACCAAAATAAGGTTGTATTACAAATTTTATCTTTATGCATCTTGTGTTTTGTAAAATAAATGTATTTAAATAGCAGTGTTAATGATGTATATACATCAGTTTTATTTTATAAAATCTCAATTATATAAATCCATAAGACCGATTATTTTAATCCATTATTTTTCTGTAGTAGGTTGAATTAAATGCATGCAGTATAGCTTGCCTTTTAGGACGTCCCAGTAAATCAAAGCTCTGTTTGCTCTATATCTGGATTTCTAAGATCCTGCAGAGCTTAGATAAGGATTTGCCTCATTGACTGTATTTTTTTTTCCCTTGTACTTTTTTGTGCATATTACAGTGTATGAATTGGTCTTTCAACCAAGACCACTGTATTTCATTCAAAAAACTGCCCTCTGTTGAAGAACTTAAGTTATAGTAGAAGATGCTACAACTCTGCATGTGTCTGTTAAACAACCGTGTTTATACGCATTTACATTTAAGATGATCTGCAAAACCTGTTGCCGTATCATGCTGTCGGTGGAAGAAAAAAAACAATTTTTGGATTACCTGAAGCGACCTGGCCTTACATATCTTCAGAAGAGAGGGCTAAAAAAGAAAGTCTCTGAAAAGTGCAGAAAGAAAAACACTTGTCCTTACTGTGGTGCCTTTAATGGTGAGTGTTGGCATTAGCAGTTAGTGATTGTTATCTACTGTGATGGTTTTTACTTTGGTGGCTGTGGTAGGCATCAAAATCTTGAGTATACTTGTTCGTCCCACAGCTAATGAGTATTCTCTCTGGCCTTTATTAAGAATCAGGTAATAGCATTCTTAATGCCAAGCATGTGCTTGCTCACATCTCATTTATGGGGATGGAGACATTGTCCTAGTTGCTTGTTTTGTTTCATGTGGTATCTCTTCATGGAACTGACCAATATTTGATACTTGAATAACAGAAAAAAAAAAAAACCCTGCTTAACATGTTTTTAAAAATACTCGGAGCTGTTGTCAGTGATCAATACCTTAACTTAGAAGCATTTGTAAACTTTAATTTTGATTGAACTTCATTTTTCATCATTATATTAAATTATCTTTCATAATATTAAATATGTTCATTGTCCTCTAGGAGGGTATGTTCTGCAGTTTGGCAGTATTTGAGCTGTGATGATCTTGATTTACACTTGAGTTTGTTCTTCAGGGCAGAATATCTTAATAAGATTTCCCATTTGTTTTTCAAAATACATTTTTTTTTCTTCATGTACTCTGATCAAGTGATACTGCTGTTACAGGACTTGCTGTGTTACAGATTCGTAGTGGATGGTTAATTCATAACTTAAAATTTTATGTTTCCAACTCATGAAAATTTTGGGTTGTTTGTTGTAATGACAACAGCCTGAATAAACAGAGAGAGAGATGCTTCATTATAAGTGCCATATACGCATATAGGGGGCACAAACAATAGGCATTTACAAAATCAAGTGGTAGGTCAGCATACTTCAGTAAAAATAATTGAGTTTGGAAAGCACTTCTACTAGTCTGTGGAAGTTTTACAAATACTTTTACTTCCATGACATGAAAATAGTTGTCAGATTCTTCTTACAATTCACTTCCAAAATTACTTTTAGAAGATAGTGGGATGATACATAAATGGCACATCATAGTCCTGTTTTTAGTGTGGGAACTGCTACTTTAAAAAAAAATCTGTGATTGAGGGGAAGCTGAATTAAAGCGTGGGCTAAACCACACTTTCAGCTTCAGGAGCCACATCATGATCTAGGCACACCAAGCCAGCCATACAAGGAGACATGACCTGATTGCCCTCCTTGTGTTTTGTGAATTTAGGAAACTGGTTAATAAAGCTGATAAAGTTTTTTTTTCTTGTGTTCATTGAAGGTTTAACTAGTTTTGGAACTGTAGCTTACTTGCTTTAAGTTTTGGTGGGGTTTTTTTTTTTGGTTGGTGTTTTTGTTGTTGTTGTTTAAAAAAAACCACATTTATTTGCTTGCAGGAACTGTGAAGAAGTGTGGTTTGTTGAAAATAATACATGAAAAGTACAAGACCAATAAGAAAGTGGTAGATCCGATAGTATCTACTTTTCTCCAGTCCTTTGAAACTGCCATAGAACATAACAAAGAAGTAGAACCCTTACTGGGAAGAGCTCAGGTGAATTTTATTACGACTTAAATTTTCTGCTAGTTTCTGTGCTTGAAATAAAACTCCTCACAGGTTTTCAATGTAGCAGCTTAAGCCTTGTGGTGATCCAAGATTTTCATGTACCAAAAGGCACTTGAAGAATGTTTGTATTTTTTGCAATAATGTTAACTTTGCAAAAATGAGAAATTTAGTTTATTGGTATGTTCTGATACATAGCTTTCTCTCTGTAAAGAAGGGGGATATTCTTGGTGTGTGAAACTTCCGTAAGCTAGAAAAGGGAGAAGAAAGGCCCACAGAAGCTCTGCATGTACATGTAGATTTACTGTAGCTTTGAGATTATTACAATACACAGAATTTTTTTTTTCTTCAGAAGAACTTAATGTTGAGAAGGAGAGAGGAGACTTAATTATCTAAACTTTTTGTTTCATTCAGCTTTGCATTGTGTACAGTTTTGTTTCCTTCTGCTCTTTGAAAGCTGGGAAGATCCTGGGGTACATATTTAGACAGGAAAAGTAACAAATATCTGGAGTTTCTTATACTGCAGCAGTAGCTGTACCGAGAGAAATGAGTTTTTAAAAAAAAAAAACTCTAGAAAGTAATGAAATTCATGTTAGTTCCTACTAATAAAATGAATACAATGTACCATAAGTTTGTTGCAAGAGGTTTATTTAGCTTCTTTGACAAGTAACTATGAAATACTCGTAGTTAACAGTTTTAAAAAAGAGAGTAACACGATGAGAAGTAAACACTGATACATAAGGAAAAAAAGAAAGGAAAGAAAATAGCAAGTTAGTAGCTGAGATGCTAAAAGCATTGGTTCAGAATAAAATATAGTTTTGTTTGCATTAATAGTTCTTATCTATTTGTCTTTTTAAAATATTTTTGAACAACCAGTAAATGATGGGAGGGGGCAAGCATTGAAACTGTTACATGATGGCTTGTTCTCCCCTTTCTCCAATGGTTTTTTGTAGGAAAACTTAAATCCTTTAGTAGTATTGAACCTCTTCAAAAGAATCCCAGCGGAAGATATCCCTCTGCTTCTAATGAACCCAGAAGCAGGTAAACCTTCAGATTTGATCCTCACTCGACTCTTGGTGCCTCCACTGTGTATCAGACCCTCTGTGGTGAGTGACTTGAAGTCTGGCACCAATGAAGATGACTTAACAATGAAACTGACAGAGATAATTTTCCTCAATGATGTAATAAAAAAGGTGAGTCATCCTTCAAGCTCGCGGAGACTGTTCTTTCAAATATTTGGTTGAATATAGCAAGTCCTTTTACTTGTCTTACTGCTTACAATCTAGCAAGCAGTCTGTACTGTACTGGTATGTCATTTGGGATTTTACTGAAAGAAATAGAGAAGCTTGCTTGAAATGGGGCTGGCTGACTGGCTGCTTGCTGAAGATCTGCTGGTGGATCATGGGAAATGTTTTTTCGTTTGAGTTCTGGTGCATAAACTCTACTCTTCCCTACCCCTCAACCCTCCCCATGACTATGACATTTTTTGAGTGGTCACTTACAATGAAAACATTATACTTATTGGGTTTTGTTGGTTTTTGTTTTTTTTTTTTTTTTTTTTTTTATGTAGATCTTCCTCTTTTTTTACTACATCTTTGTCCTTTCTTTATTCCACCATCTGTTCTTAAGAAATCAGGTTTCAGTTAACATGGTTATCACACTGAGTCTAGAAGTAAATTTGGCAATTTGTCATTTGTTTATAGAATCATAGAATCACTAAGGTTGGAAAAGACCTCTAAGATCATCAAGTCCAACTGTAAACCCAACACCCCCATGCCTACTAAACCATGTCCCGAAGCGCCTCATCTACACGTCTTTTAAATACCTCCAGGGATGGGGACTCCACCACTTCTCAAGAAGAACAGTTCTACCAGACTAATACTTTTCAGGCTTTTCAAAACTGGTCTTTTGGCAGGAAAACAAAACCACATGAAAACTAATTCTCGTGATTGGAAAAATTATTGACTACTGGTGATTTTCCTGGCTGTGAAGTTATATTAGCTTAATTTCAGTGGCTTGGGAAAAATATAATTTAAACAAATACATAGTTTTGTGAGCATTTGTCCAAAACCAGTGCTAGTCAAAAGAAATTTTTTGCTGGGTTCTCTTGTGAATGGCCTTATGCTACAGCAATATGCATCCTATTAGAAAGTTCTCTTGCCTTTTTCATCCAATGTATGAAGATTTTTTTAACATGATTTTTGAAAGAAGAGTTGTACTTGTATCAGAAAAATTCTTTGCTAGTTTAATATGTGTTGTTATATTTATTTTCTCAACTGGATGATTATTTTGTGTAGCATAGGATATCAGGAGCCAAAACACAGATGATTATGGAAGACTGGGACTTTCTTCAACTGCAGTGTGCCCTCTACATTAACAGTGAGCTCTCGGGAATTCCTCTCAACATGGCACCTAAAAAATGGACCAGAGGTTTTGTTCAGAGACTTAAGGGAAAACAAGGTTTGTCTAGAAAGTTGTTTTTAATTTTTTTTTTAATTAAGCCACAGATATTTGCTATTCTGAAGCATCTCTCTGCTATTGTGTTGTGCTTCAGTGATGTACCTTGAAAGATTTTCTAACGTGCTGTCTTAACAGATAACATTTTGAAAACAACTTTTTTATATAAAAGAGTTTTCATTTGCTTGTTTTCTTAGGTCGGTTTAGAGGCAATCTGTCTGGAAAGCGAGTGGATTTCTCTGGCAGAACAGTCATTTCACCTGATCCTAACTTGAGAATAGATGAAGTAGCAGTGCCTATTCATGTTGCTAAAATACTAACCTTTCCTGAAAAGGTAAGTACGCCTTTTTTTTTTTTTTTTTTAAATTAACCAGACATTTTATTAACCAGTGTTGTCCTACTTTATAGCCTTACTATAAAAAGGAGTGCATGTATTGCCTTTATGTTCAAAATGTCGTTCAGTGACGCTTTGCCAGTTCTGTTGCTGCTGGTAAATGAAGGTTGTACTTTCAGATATATGCAAGTACTGTGGAGGCATATGGTGTAAGGGGTGACATATCAGGAGAGAAGAGTTTTGCTTGATATTTTTTGAACTCATACATATCTTCATATGTTTGTTGTTATGTCTGTCTAAGGGGTGGTTGGGTATTTTTATTTCGGAATTTACGTCCCAGATTTTAAATTTCACTTTGATGTTCTGCTCTAAGATTGGTTTACGTTTTCCTCCTCTATTCCTTCCTGCTTTTTCCCTTCAGTAGCTGGAGGCTGGGAGGAGGGATTGTTAGTTGAGCCTAGAATTTGAAAATGCAAAAGCCACACCAAAAATAAGAGGTCCTGAAATGTTTCATTTGTTTCTGATTGAAGTCTTTATGCAACAGGTGAACAAAGCAAATATTCATTTTATGAGGAAACTTGTCCGTAATGGTCCTGATGTTCATCCTGGAGCCAACTTCATACAGCAAAGGCACACGCAGATGAAAAGGTATCTTATCTGTAATGATTCACTTTTTGTCTCTCCTCATCGACTTGTTCTTACTGCTGCGTGAAAAGTTATACCTACAGGGCTTAAAATTTATTTTTAGAATCTTTCATAAAAAGAATAACAAAAAAATTGTCATTATCTTCTCTGGGTTTTTTTTTTTTAAGATAATCTGTTGGATTTAAACTTAAGTGTACATACTAATTATAGTGAACTGCAATTTTTTTTTTTTTTTTTTTTAAATGACTGAGTCTCTCTTATTTGAAATAGAGGGTGTAGTACAGAGATAAATAAAACCAGGCAGTTTTAGGCACGTTGTACTGGCTGTTTTCATGGGAGAGTGACTCTCTAGTCAGTTTATGGGTAGTAAGAAGTGATAGTGTATGTACCTGTATATAGATATATAGAAACTTCCTATACTCCCTGATGCAATTGAAGCAAATACTTTGGTTTTATAAATAGACTTTTAATAACTGTGGCTTTGTTAACTAATGTCACAAATATATTCATTGTTTAAAATAGCAGCAGGGCTGATGTTTAATGATGCAATCCACGTCAGTTTTGTCTTCTAGTTATTGTAATACTAATACTCCAACATTTAATGGAAGAACTTGCATTATAAACACAATTTATTTTCAGTTGTCTTTACATCTTTCTGTCTTTATTTCTTCTGACTCCATTGTTATGTGTTACTATAAGGTTTTTAAAATACGGAAACCGAGAAAAGATGGCCCAGGAGCTGAAGTTTGGTGATATTGTGGAGCGACATCTTATAGACGGTGACATAGTCCTGTTCAATCGACAACCCTCTCTTCATAAGCTGAGCATCATGGCTCACATTGTAAGTGCACACACAGCCTAACATACAGGTGGTGCATCCCTGAATATTAGGTGGTTTACCTTTGCTGGTGTTAATCTCTTGCACACGCAAAAATAAACAGCTTCTGAAATGCTGCGTGGGGACGAGCATGAATACAGTAAAGTTGTGCTTTTGCCTGGGAATTGATGTGTAAGTGGGCAGTATGCTGTGTGCACAATTCTGTTAATAGCCATAATTGACCTTGGTATCTGTTCTTGTGTAAGCATTTCATTTTTGTAGAGTTGATATGATCTCTACGCAGCATGCTGTTTTCTGTGCTTTGTGTAAATTCTTAGTAACGGAAGTTATTAGCTTCATTTGTATAACATGAACTGACAGAAATTGTACTCAGGTTCTGCTTGAGTATAATCAGAAATTTTGACTCATATCTGGAATAAAAAGGAAGGATAAAGCCTACCAGGAAGCACTCGGGCATGGTGTTTCATCTTCAGCATGCTTGACTCCATGTGCATCACTTTTTTTTTTTTTTTTTTGTTTTGTTTCCCCTTCAGGCTAGGGTAAAACCTCATAGGACATTCAGATTTAATGAATGTGTCTGTACACCATACAATGCAGACTTTGATGGAGATGAGATGAACCTTCACCTTCCTCAGACAGAAGAAGCAAAAGCAGAAGCACTTGTTTTAATGGGGGTATGTAGATAATGTTAGGGTTGGGATTTTGCTAGTGACAGATGGGCTGACTCCCGTATTTCTTAATTTGCATGTGAAATCGGAAATATTACCAAGATTCCTGGGTATAATATGTGACTGTGAAGCTGCCTGAAAACTGCAAAAGAGAATTTAGAATAAATTAGGACTGTTACACAATGGTAGTCTAATAGACTCATATTTAGCATCCGTGGAAAATTCAGTCGTTTTAAATAAATAGATGTTATTAGTATGTTTCTGCCTGAGTGTCCTTAGTGATTGCTACCAAAATAAGGTGGCTCTGTTACCAGATAAATACGTTGCTTTCTAGTCTGACGGCCCGGCAACTGCAAGTGGTCAGACCAACTGGAAATGAGACAGCAATAGAGAAGGCAGCTTACCAGAGAAAGCAGGAAACAGTAGGGTCTTGGGGCAGGGAAAAAAGGGAAAAGGGAGGGTAGATAAAGAGGGATCTGATGATTGCAGGCATTGATCTGTGGTGTTAAAGTAGAGTTAGTAGCAACAATCTGAGGATTTTCCAGTACATTGCTCCTTCAGGGTGACTGAATGCCACTGTTACTGCAGATGTACCAACAAAACTGTTGACTGCAGCATGTATTGGCTTGCTGAACTGATTTGGGAACTTAAAAAGAAAACTGTCCCCACCTCCCCAAAGTGTGTGGGCCTGTGAACAGTTCAGGCAAAACTGTGCTGCATAGGTGGGGTGATTAACTGGAGCAGCAATCTAAGTAAGGTATAAGAAAATGGGGCCAATGCATGTGGCTAGCTTGGTTATTACGTGTCATTAGGGACCACACAACTTGCAATATTTCACTAGCTCCCTGTAGTGAGCATAACCTCTTTTGTCCCTTCTCAGATTCTCAAAGCTGGCTTGTCTTCCCTTCTTTGACCCATTTGAACAGCAACTTACCAAACACATCAAGTTGATTGCAACTTCTGCTTTGGAAACAGAATGTGTAATTTCCAGTAACTAATCTCAAATTGTAACTGTCAATAGATTTGCATGGACTGTAGTGAACTGAAACTTCTAGTTTATTTTTTTCTATCTTTTTGAAGACAGCTGCACTTTGATTTAGAACGAGCTTTTACCATTTTTGCTAAAATAACTGTCTTAAATGGTATGTTTCCTTCTGAATAACAAACGAAATATCAGTGTCTTCACATGCGTCATTTTTTTGTTTCTTGTATCATACAGACTAAAGCAAACTTGGTAACACCAAGAAATGGAGAACCTCTCATCGCTGCTATTCAAGATTTCCTCACAGGTGTGTATATAAGCTTATTTTAGAGCTGTGTCATTTAACAGTTGTTCCTTCAGAATCACCTCCCTCTTTTCCAGAGTTTTTCTATATTAATTAAAAAATTTTTCCTTTCCCAAGTCACGGTGACATTAGGAAAGTAAGGCCATTGTTAGTCTGAAATATAATTATGTCCTCAGAATCTCTTCTGATACTGTCTACCTTTGTAGATAGAATTATTATTATCTTTGCTTATGTTTTGCAGTGTTTCTCCGGCAGGGAAAATGAATGTTTGGGATCTTTGTATGCGTTAACTAGACAATGTAAACTGCTTATGATTATGGTAGAGAAGTTGAATTCATTAGTCAAAAATTAGTTTTAACCTACAGTAAGCACCTTGAAGTTTCCTTAATTCTTTGGGAAATGTCCAATAGATACAAGGAAGAAAGTGTACAGAAATAAATGCCAAGGCCTTATTTTTACCTATGGGATAGAGTCTGAGAGGGAGAATAGATTATAGAAATGCACTGGCTTTAATTTTGAGATATTTGAGTGTGGAGCAATTAAAAAAAATTCTGGAAAGGGTTTACAACTGAAGCTGTCTAAACTATTATCATTTTGCATAGTAGACATGTAACTAGTATTAGAATGAAATAATTGATACTGGATATGCAATAGCTTTTAAAGTTAATATCCTTTTAGTCTGTCACATTAATAACTTTTTACTTTCTAGGTGCCTATCTTCTTACCTTAAAAGATACCTTTTTTGACCGAGCCAAAGCCTGTCAAATTATTGCTTCTATCCTGGTTGGCAAGGATGAAAAGATTAAAGTTCGTCTTCCACCTCCAGCAATTCTGAAGGTGTGTCAAATTATTTTTATAATGTTACTAAGACTTTCTCTGTGTGTTCTTGACCCATGGTGATGTTCTCAGCAGAGGCAGTTCTTGTTTTCTCTGATGTTAGTTTTGCATAAGATTTTGTATTTGTAAAGTGCAAGGATCAGATTTCAGGGTTAAAGCTATGTGGAAGTTGTTTGATGGTTCCTGGTGCTGGACAGTCAGCCCTGGATGGTGCAATCCAGATGCAGGGTTCCTTCAGGTTTCAAACACAGCTGTGCTACTATCCTGCTACTGTGAGACAGACCACTTGGCTATTCATAGTCAGTAGAAGATACATTGTTCTTAGCTCTCGCTGTCACTGGCTGTGCAGAGCAATATGGGATGCCCTCAAGTAATGTCCTGAAATGCTCAACAGTTCTAGGTTTCAGTATCCCAAATTTAGGAGATGTTAAACCTGGGAAATAGTATGCTTTAGTTGTTAACCTAGCAATGTGTTAAAGAGGATGAGTGCTATGTGATTTTTTTGTTTGGTTGGTTTGGTTTTTGTTTGGGGGTTGGTGGTGTTTGTTGTTGTTGTTACATCATGTACACAAAATATTTATTATGAAGCGCAGAGTATTTGTGTATTTGTCACAAACTTTGAAGAGAGCTATTGTACAATTTACTAGATTAGGGTCTGTTAAGCATTCATTCACATACGTTTAAGGGTGTCTGTATTTGATTAATTTTGTATTTGAGACAAACAGTATTGTTTGAAGAGAGTTTGGTACATTTTCATATTTGTTAAATACTCACTAAGTATTAGTGTATACTTTTTTTTAATACCCTTTATTTAATTTCAAAACAATAAGTGTAATATTCGGGAAATCCAGAAAGTAAAATTGAAATACCAATGTATAAAAATAATTTAAAGCAAGGTCAGAGCACTTATGGGTAGAATCTAATGTGAATTTTATTAATTTATATGTACTTTCGCAAATAGCTAAGAGCAGTGATACTTTGACTGCTTCTGTCACTCCAAATGGATAATTTTAGTGCTAAGTGTGACAGTTACTTACATTTAACTACAGCTGAGGGGAGTACATAATTATATGAATCTTTAACCTCCTAAAAATTTAAACCAAAGGCACTCTCTAAAGAAGGAATTATAAATGTTACAACCTCTTTGGGAAGTGAAATGGCAGCAGCATCTTTTTCTAATCAGAAAGGAAAACATGACAGTAAGAAGGTACAATAGAGCATGTTTCTTTAAATGCCTGCACATACCCTTATGTAAAGGATAACCATTCAGCAGTCAGCGTTTTTACATCTATAGAAGTGCATAATACTTCGCTATTCAAAGGAATGCTGCTATGCACTTCTACAAGTATAGTTCAGTACAGAAAGGTTCTGTATAGAAAATAATTTTACCATTAAATTCTTGCTTGCTGTTTTACTGTAGTTGTAGCATAAACTCTAATCCTAATTCTTGTTCTTTTGCTTCTCTAAGCCTGTAACACTCTGGACAGGAAAACAGGTTTTCAGCCTCATTCTCAAACCCAGTGATGATTGTCCTGTAAAAGCCAATCTACGAACCAAGGGCAAACAGTATTGTGGCAAAGGGGAAGACCTGTGTTACAATGATTCTTGTGAGTGACGCTTCTAAACCTGTGTTTTGCAAGTCTTTAAAGAAATTGTAGCTATTGTTTTGTTGCGTTTGTTGCTGTTGAGCTCCCTGTAGGAGTTAAAGCACTACTTCACATAAGTATTCTTGAAATGAAAAATAAAGTTATGCAGTTTTTCTCAAAAGTTGAAGTCATGCTGAACACCAAAGAAAAGACGTGTTTTCTTGTAATAAAATTTCTTTTGTATGATGCTAGGTTTGTCATGATACTAATGTAGTATTTGAAGGTGAGAGAGAGATAAAAGTGAAGAAGCTTAGGCAGTGGTTGTGCAGAGGGCAAATGGAAACATTTAGTATCTTAAGTGGGGGTAGTGATACAGGGATTAGAAGTCAAAGAGTGAAAGGGGTTACGATATGTAGGGAAGATAGGAATCCCTAGGATATCAAACCATCCATATCCTTCCAGTTAGGGAAGTCAGAGTGGCAGATGGAATGCAAAGCATCAGGGTTGAGAGGCTGTAGGACATGAGCAAGGCTTTGCTTATTATTAATTTAACATTCATGTGGTAACAGCTGAAAAAAGAACTTGAGCAGGCAGGATTAGCTTGGCTCCTTGCTGCTCAGAACCGTGACTTAAGGAACCTAGGGAGGAACCATTGAGTTAAAGTAATTCTGTCATGTAATGTTGACGTGATTAAGAATTTACCAATTAAGACTCAAATCCACTCTACCCCAGACTGAGCGATTCCTTTAAAAGATAGGACCACTCTGTGGTTATGAAGTTGGTTATAAACATTGTGGCACAATTTTTTTCAGCCTTTAACAAATGTGGGGTGAAAGGCAACAAAGCAATCCTGTTGACACTTGTGTGAACATAGGACATCTTCTTTGCTCCACAGTCTTTTTATTTTAGGAATTATGAAAGAATTTCCATTTTCTGAGTTCAACAGTAGCAGGTGATATGGAAGACTTTTGGATTTCATTGGTGGCTCTGTTCAGTTCTGTGAAAAAATTTTGTTTCTGAGGCAACACTAATTCTCTTCAGAAAGTTCTCTGCAAATTCTCTAAAGTCTCAAGAAATCCTGGTATCATACTTTGATTACATAATAAGTAATAGAGCAGTGACTTCTGGTTCAAGAAGATTATTACCTAAATTCACATTGAAAATATTGAGCGTAGACTACAGTGTGCAAACATATACAGCATTCTGCATAAAATGATTTTAATTAGATCCATCTACATATGCCAGTTCTTCTTTGAAAGATGCATAACGAAGTTGGGGATGAACATATATTGTAGTGCTCTCATAGAAAATATGTCTAAAGTTCATGTACAGAAGATACTTTTTAATTGCTTAAAAGCTACAGCTTATAAGGAAGATCCAGTGCCTGAAATGGAAGGTTCCTGATGAAGCAAAAGGAAGTAATCTAAAAGAGGAAGTGTATAGGCCTACAGGCAAGACAGATGTCTTTACGATATACTTGTAATTAGAGACATCTGCGTCCAGTGTGTCTTTTAAATTTAAGCTGTGCAGTGAGGTGATTGAGTTGAACTGAGTATCAGTCTTTGAATAAGAGAACTGTAACTTCACTTTTGAAATTTTGTTGTTCTACTTTATAAATAATTAATTAACTGGTTTACTATGCATGATTGAGGACTATTTCTGGACAGATAAGATTGATTGAAGACTTTATTCTGATTAATGAAGTGAAGTTTATTTTTAGATTTTTAACAAAAAGGATTATACACGATGTTTCTCACAAGTCTTAAATTTGATACAGTTGCCTTTCTAAGGTGGAAAGGAAATAAAATTTAACTTAAGTTGGTAAGGTCAGGTTGTAGGCTGTTCCCCTTACATACTTACTCATGCACTTCTACAGGTACATTAAATGTATGTCTTTGGGTTTTGTTCTTCTCATGAATAGAGCTTTTATTTAAAAACCTACTCCATAATTGATTACTAGAGTTTAGGTAATATTTTAGAAAACCGATGAATTCTTTTTGCCTTTTTTTTTCTAGATGTCACAATTCAAAACAGTGAGTTAATGAGTGGCAGTATGGACAAAGGAACCTTAGGGTCAGGATCCAAGAACAACATTTTCTACATCTTGCTTAGAGACTGGGGACAGGTAGAAGCTGCAGATGCCATGTCACGACTAGCCAGACTTGCTCCTGTCTATCTTTGTAAGTATTGGGAGAAGTACATTTCCTTGTAAAATAGTATCTTAAAGCAGAAATACAGAGCAATCAATCAATAATTTTGCTTCAAATATGATATGCTATATTTAAAAAAATAATCTAGTTGCAAAGCTGACAGAAACAGTGAAACAACGGATTGTGCTCATGAAGTCCTTATGATGGTCACGTGATGAGAGGAAAAATTAAAGTTCCCAATGATAATATTTCCTGGTTTTAATATGTTTTCTCCATACGAGATTGAGCTATCAATATAATTTTTTTTTTCTTTTTTTTAAATAATAGCTAATCGTGGCTTTTCAATTGGAATTGGTGATGTAACCCCTGGGCAGGGCCTGCTAAAAGCTAAGTATGAGCTCCTGAATGCTGGCTATAAGAAATGTGATGAGTATATTGAAGCTCTGAACACTGGCAAGCTACAGCAGCAGCCTGGTTGTACTGCAGAAGAGACACTAGAGGTAAAAATTTTAATTGAAATCACTATGTATTTAGAGTAGAGACTTCATGAATATATTTATGTAAATTGTGAAGTCCAAGGTTGTCTTCTGAAGCCTAAAAATATGAGCAGATAGGGTCCCTAGGTATGCAACTAGCTGAGTCTATCTAGGCTGAACGTTTAGATGTTTGTATGCTTCTAAAAATATTAGCTAAATACTAAACAGCTGAGATCCTCCCTCCCTCCCTCCCTCCTGGCTGGATGTATTGGGGTAACACAGAAGAGGATAAAATTACACAAGTAATTGGAACGGGGTTAATTACATTTATCAATATTTGCGAAGTTAATAAAGAACAGTAACAGCAAAGGACCTAATCCAAGAAGCAAAACATTTATTTAGTTACAGTTCTGTTTATATGCAAGTGTTTTCTTGCCCTTTGTTAGGGCAAAAATTAAGTGGACTTTGGTTATGCTGGGTTTTTTCTTTTTTCTGTAGAGATTTTGATGAAGAGCAATGAATGTTGCCCAAAAGCTTATGGACAGGGACTTAATGAAGTCAGCTGAAGAACACTCTTTTAATTGTTTTTAATGGTTTTATACATTTGCCTTCTTGGCTAGTCAATATCTAGTTTTTACCTTAAAAAAAAAAAAAAAAGTCGAAAGAAAAAAAAAAAACACAAAAAAATCCCAACAAGAAAACCCCACCCTATGATTAAGTACTACCACAGTTGTCCAATTTGAAATGGCACTCTGGCTGAAAGAAGTGTCTTGCAGTCTTTTCCACTCTTCCTCTTTTCAGACACCTGTGTATGTCCTAGAACCTTTTTTTTGATACATTTGCTATGTTCTTAACAATTGGAGTTATCAGCATTGTACTCTCTGAAAGCAGTCCACGATTTTTTTTTTTTTTGTGCTAATCTTTCATGTAGTGCAGTGAGACATAGAGCTTAGTTCAATGCTCCATTTAGCTTAAGCTGGTGTGCTGACAAAAGAGGTTGTCATGTCCCTCGCTACCCCTGTCTTATCCCAACAAAGATTTTTTTGTGCAGCAAACTTGAAAGTTATGCAAGTTAAAAGTTAAACTTGTTCTACCCAGAGAAACATCTAGGTTTCTTTCTCTTTATTGTATTTTGAATTCACTTTGACTACTGAAGGTATAGCTGCAAGTGATAGAGTACTGTTTGCATATGATATTTTTAACGAATGCTGAATCTCAGAAATCTTGGATTTCAGGCCTTAATCCTTAAAGAACTCTCTGTTATCAGAGATCATGCTGGCAGTGCCTGTCTCAGAGAACTGGACAAGAGCAACAGTCCCCTTATCATGGCTCTTTGTGGTTCTAAAGGTAGGGACAGCTAAACTTTGGAAGTAGATTGGTGGCTCCATCACTGTTCTCACAATTACTTGTTCTCTCTTTACAGCTTGTTTTATACAGTCAGTTGTTCAAATATTAAATTCATGTTGTTTAGATTTGAAGTGACTATTCTCAGTAAGTACAGGCTGGGTACAGTTAATTAAAATTAAGCTGATGTGCTAGTTTTTGTATTTTAAAATTTTTAGAACAAGTTGAAAAACATCCTATTGGAACTTTAAGTGTTCTTAAGACTTGAATTAATTCATCAGTAAAAGGTTTTCAGTTGCATTTCTGACTTTAAGTATCTATATCACATACAAAAATCAACTGGAAATTATATGTTAAGAATTGGAACTGATATTTGAGCCATCTTCACTGCTTTGTTTCTGAACAACCATGTGTGTAGTAAATACTTGTTCTATACTCAAATTCTTATCTGAGCTTTCCTTTTTTTCTTATGAGAATTTGAAGAAATCACTTAACCCTTTGCCTTTATTTATCTGTCTCTAATAAATTGTGGAAAGCCTCAGGGTAACATTTTGTATTTCTAAAGAAATACTGAAATCTAAGAAGAAGGATATATTAAGTGTATAATTGGGAGGGGGTATTGTTTGCAAATGTGTTCAGCAAATAAAACTTCTGAGTTAGTGACTTAATTCTCTGGGACATAATTTGTTCTAGGAATCTTGGTAGACACTCAACCCTTCATGAAAAATATTGTTAAAATATGTTTATTGAAGAAATTGTTAAGCAAAATATGTAGGTTAGGATCATGGGTTGTAGAAAACACAATCCATAATAAAAAACAGGATAATACAAGGACTGTAGTCCAATAGTGGTGGCATGAATGTCTATGACCCAAAGACAAGAATTTTAAAAGGAGTTGTTAGCTATATCATAGACTTAGTTGTTAGTCTCTGCATAAATGCTGAGATGAAAAGGACAAGTAACAGAAAAGGTTCTTTAACTGTTGCAATTCTAAGTGCATTTGTGAAGAATTATGAAGCTAAATAATAGATCTTCATAGAAGTGAAGGTAGCTCATCAGAGGAGCAGTGATATCCCTCACTTCTGAGTGAGATTTTTTTTTTTCTTCCTTTTCAGGTTCCTTCATTAATATATCCCAGATGATTGCTTGTGTAGGTCAGCAGGCTATCAGTGGGTCCCGAGTTCCTGACGGTTTTGAGAACAGATCCTTGCCTCACTTTGAGAAGCATTCTAAGGTAATTCTGTATGTTTACAATAAACTGTAAGGAAAAGCTGAAACAAGTTGCCTTAAACCGTTTTAAGAAAGACACATGGTAGGATGTGTTGTCATGACATGGTGAAGGAAAAGGATCACGTATGGTGAATGTAAAATGTTTTGAATGTGATTTGGGAGTTAACAGTAATGCTGTGAATTGCTGTAGAATGTCTAGTTAGCTTGAATTGCTAAGGCTTGCTTAGACCTTTCTAATTTAGTAAAATTAAAGTCTGATGATACATTTTCGGTTCTTTTGAGAGTCCTAAAAATAATTTGTTCAAGTTTCTCTCTTGTGTCCTGTTTCACTGCACTAAGACTTTTCAGGACAACTGCCGAGTGTGTGTTGGTATCTTTATACAGGTGAAACATGCCAGATAAACCATCTGGAGTCTGTTTGGTTTTTCTTTTTCACGAGGATAGATATCATGAGCTACTTTGAACATTCTGTGTTTGATTTCTGTTCTACTTGAAGCAATAAGGGAGCCTCATGCACTTGTTAATACAAATCAGTGAGATTCTTTTTTTTTTTTTAAACTGTTATCTGAAATGTAATGATCCATAGAGAAGGTTCTAGGTACCAGCCATCAATCTTGTTAGTGTGTTAGTCAGAACTCAACTGTCAGATGGTATCTATGACACTTACTTTTGTCACTAAATGTCCAGATTTCAACTTCTGAGTTCTGTAACCTAAAATCTTTTCTTTTCTGAATAAATTAAAGAAGAAAAAATACTTCATGGATTAGATGAGAAGGTAAAAATTAAATTTTAACTGTAGCGTTTTTACTGATTCAGAAAGTGCTACCTGTTAAATAACAACAACAAAAAGTGATCTTCCAAGATGAACCCTTTTGTAGCCTATCCATTGTTCTTTGTGATCATGGAGGCTGTTTGGTGTTGTTTGACTTAAAGGGATGCCTGCATAAAGTTCATTGGCAAGAACTCTTCTCCGAGGTGAGAGCAAACCATTCGAAAGAATTAGTTACATACATACCTCCAATCATATTTTTCCTGGATTCCTTAGTCTTCAGCACTGCAAATGCCTTTGCTATACTATTGCAAAATGAACGTTCTTATAGCCTTTTCAATTTTTGCAACTTTCAGGGAGGCCGAAGTGTTAGAAGTTGGTGTAGTGTTTGCAAGGAATAGCTAGAAGCATGACGCTTGTAGGAGGAGGAAGAAAGTCTATTAGATTAGTTTGGAAGAACTAGGCAAGGGTTTTGAAGCCTTTATTCAGATCTACAATACAAACGTTGAACTTCAAAGCTAAATGCAGCTGAGACGATTATTCTGTGTTTGTGTATGTATTGGCTAACTATCTGAAAGAATTTAGATGACATAAAATGTGTTTTTCTGTAACATGCATAAAGAATGTACATTGCATTTTAACCATTCTTTCCCACTGTTCTCTGTAGCTCCCAGCAGCAAAAGGCTTTGTTGCAAATAGCTTCTATTCTGGGTTGACTCCCACTGAATTTTTTTTTCATACAATGGCTGGTCGAGAAGGTCTGGTTGACACAGCTGTAAAAACAGCCGAAACTGGATATATGCAGGTAACTGTCGGTGGAGTGGGGTTTTTATCAGCCTTGCAAAAGGAGAGTATTTCTTATGTGCATGTTGAGGTGAGGGATGGGGTAGAAGTGCATACATTATGCATGTGTGTGTTTGTTTTTAATGTAACAGAGAGTAATTTATACTGTGAAATACATGACTTTGCTCTATTCTCCAGTAGACATGAGGTTTGTAAACCAGATCTCTCCTCAGGCAATGGTACGGTAACATGCTTGTATTAAGCTGTTTCCTCTTGAATATGGGTGATAAAAGCCCTTGTTCTATGGAATTATTGAGAACTACTTTCTATGTAGTGTGTGTTCCTAAAACCTATGTGAATGATGGAGGTTTTGTCCATACATTATAACATAAATTTGAGTTATAAGTGTTTTTTCAGATAAGGTATTTCAACAATGAGAAAGAGAAAACACAAATCCTTGGTTTGGGTGATTTAAAAAAAGATTGTCTGGTTGACAGAAATATGGCTAAAGTTCCCTTTCAGTATCTGTCTTCTACTCTTATCTTACTCTTTAGGTAACAGGCACCTTGGCCATACAGACTTGGACTTAAAGTTCTGTAAGGTGTTAGTGTCTTTGGCTATATCTCCTGTGAAAATAAATGTCCCTCCAACAAAGCTTCTTGCTATTACGAGCAGTCTTAAGATTTCAGTGAAAATATTTAAGTGGTATTTTAAGTATAGTCCTCTTCCCAGTGCAACAGGCAGTAGAAAAGGCAAGATAATTTGGGGCTAGGGACACATTCAGAGATATGCAAGTAACTCTACAAAGACTGAAATCAATTCCTTTTCGGGTGGGTGACTAATTACACCATTTGTCTCCCAAACTAACGGAATAATGTTTGCATGTGTGTAAGTATATACAAATATATATAAATAAAATAAGCAACCTGCAAAATATTTTTCTTCATAGACCTTCACTCTACATGAATAAATTATAGCACTTGGACTTTGGAATTTAAAAAAAAAAAAAATCTTAACATTCAT
>VZTQ01000905.1:65944-82410 GCA_013400755.1 Pelecanoides urinatrix | reverse complement strand
GAAGGAAAAAAAAATGCAATATAGTAATATCAAAGTTTGGAGATGAAGCTGTTCTTTGAGATGTACATCTTTTTAATCATATCAGGAAAATCTAAATAATTGCTATTAATTTCAGAAGCACAGATATGGCTACATCACCTTAATGGTAATTAGTTTAAGTAAGATTTTCAAGTTATAGATACTGTTACATTTTCTTCTTTCCTTTTCTTTTTTTTTTTTCTGTTCATCCTTGAAGACATTAACTGAGACAGGTTATGAAAAATATTATGAGGTAATTGTAGCATGTGTGTGCACTGTGTGAGCATTAATGTTAGTGCTTTTTAGCTAAAGATGTGTGTATAGTGCTAAAGTAACTGATTAGCATATATACATTACTGCTTGTTAAATTATAATGTAGGCGTTCATCACAATAATTTACCCAATTCCTTTTTAGTGGTGAAAACCATGACACATGAATTAATCCCCATGGTGAAATTTGAGGGTTTTGAGGATTTGAGGAGGCTTTCTTTTAGTACATGACTTTCCTTTCTAAAACTCATTCTTTCAACCTTTAGGGATATTAGCATGTCTTTCTGATGTTTTCCTCTCCCTTGCTTCGCTTCTCCCTTCCAGAACAGAGCTATTTCTTACCACTGTTGTTTTACCAGGAGGTTGCTATAATGGGCTTATCCACTCTTGTCCTGAAAACAGTATGTCTAAATAGCCTTTTTCGAACAGACTAGCGTTCATTCTGCCTGCACTCTGCCCTCACTGGATGGAATTCAACTCATGAAAAAGGAGATTGTTGGCTGGCACAGTTTCAATTGTGTCAATATTTTAATGTTTTTGAGTATATTAAGATACAGGTGAAAGGAAATTTTTGCTTTCTTCTTATTGAAATTGGGAAAATCCTTAGAAGCCCTCACAAATAAAAAAAATAAAAATTCAGTCATTTTTCCGTTTTTTTTTTTTTTTTTTGAGGTGATAGAATATGAGTACTGGGGAGTGTGATGCAAGCATGGAAAAGGCTGATCACACAGCCAGTCAGCGCTGGCACAAGTAGGGCTGACCTAATGGGTCTGCCTGGACTTGAGTGGATTATTGCTGAATCTTGCGGGATTGTCTGTTCCACTCTGCGGGCTTCTTAACTGTGAGGATTCTGTTAGCAGTGCTTCACGTATATAAATGATCCCACTAGCTTCAGTGCTGGAAAACGTGATGCAAACACCTGGGTGACTAGGCTTTGTACCCTGGACTACTGTTTTGACTAAACGTCGGCTCTGTAGGAGGTGACAAGGCCCACGCTGAGCTAGAGCTTACTGAGTCAGTTTGGCGCCTTTTTGTTAGACAGGTCCAGAGTAAAAGACTTTATAGGTTTAGACAGTGTGAAAGAACCGATGGTTTCTCAAGCTTGCTGTTGAAGTTACATAGCTCTGCTTGTAGAGGACAGTGTTGCACTGAAGATAAATCCATAGAGACAGACAGGCTCAGCAAAGAGTGAGCTACATTTTCTTTCTATTTGTAGCATAAATCAATAGCTTAGATAAACTGCAAACAGATAATCGAAAGCTGAGAGAAATAGGTGATTTCCTCTTTCAGTTCTTGTGCATGAAGAAAACTTTTGATAATGAAAAATAAATGTCTTCAGAGATTTATCTTTTATTTCTCACCTTTTTTGGTTCTAGTGTATGGAAATAATGTAGCATTTGAGTACCTTATTTTTACAATTCCGAATGATATATAACAATTGATTTAGTATGTTGGAGATTTTTTTTTTTTAAAGTATTTTGGAACTCAGGGACTGTTGAAGAGGAAAAGTTGACAATAAATAGTTTGCCGTAATGCTATTTGCAGTCATATGCTGTTTCGGTCTTAAGTCTGCCCTATTGTGGACTTTTTCCATATGACCACATGACCAATTTTTCAGCCAGTATGACAACTTCTTTTGAGGAGTTGGAGGTGGTGTGGTTATTATTACTGTCCCCTGGTTTTATATGAGTTGGTGAAAATTTAAAAGAACTTGGTCTTCAGTGTTCTGGAGGGAGAAGTTAGTGTTACATCTTCTGCCTTCTTCCCCTTCCACTCTCCCATCCTGCCCCTCCACAAAAGAAGCATCTTTCAAGATAGAATTATTTTTAAAGTCTCTCCTTAGTGTTTTTTTTCCCTCTAGATCAAATGTTCTGGATGATCTTATGCAAGTCCTGCAATATTCCTTTTTTTTATGCACCTGTAGTAAAAAGATTAATTTTTCTAATACCACATAATTGCCTAACACTTAGGAAATAAACCAAATTTCGATTTTATGCAAAGATTTCAGGGTCAAAAACCTTTAAAATGGCGAAGTGTTTCATTCCTGAATTAATATGACTTACTGCAGGGCAAAAGGGGCAGAAATGTATGAATGCATCCTGTTGTCATCCAAGTGGGGAAACAGCTTGAAGCATCCATTCCAGCAGCACACTTTCTGTTCTTTCATTTGAACTTTGTTCTAGTATTGACTGAAAATAATGTACTGCCTGAAAATACCTTGAATACCAGTAAGAATGTTGTTATTTTGAGAATCTGAGGATTCTGTTAGGATGTAAGAGAAGTGTTTTGATAATGATTTATGAATTCAGTTGTTAAAAAAAAAAAAAAAAAGGCAGTCACTCAAATATTTACTTGATTTTGCAAGTAATTTGCAGTGCCTTGCTACTGCAGTGGTTGGAAGGAGTCCAGTACTGAGTGAAGAAGAGAGAAGAGGTGATAATATGTAATCGTCATCCTGGTTGTCAGCCAGGACTAATGGCATGGAAAGGGTTTTAAAAAAAAAAACTCTAAAAATCAAACTATTCACTTCTCCACAGAGGCTTAAATCGTTGTTGAAGTAGATGGGAAGGATTTCCTCTTGCTCTTTGTTTATATTTTGTTTTTGATAACCCTGTGTTATGATAATGACTTGCGCTGAGTCCACTTCTATGGAGGAGTTTTAATTGTGGACCTTGTATATCATGACTTCTCGTGTACATATCTATATCCAAAGCGTAATGCCCAAATGATAGAAATGTTGGATATTTTTTCTAACAGTATTGTTTCAATTTATGTTCCAGTAAAGAACTACTAGAACTGCTAGAACTGCTTTTTGGTAAACCTGATAAAAGAGTGAAAGGCTTATGTACTGCTAAATGTTAAATGCAATTATCTGCAAGCCCTCTCCACAGCATTGAGAAGTTATTTGAACTATGTTAGGTAGAGACTGATGTGTATATATAAATTTTGAGGGTTTTTTCCCCCCAAATAAAGTACATCTTGAATCTCTGAAATCTATCCAGCAGGTGTCCTTTATATACTTCCTCACTTGCCACAGTCTTTCCACTTTGACTTATTTTGAATACTGAGAAATGAGTGAGAAGGTGTTTGTGTCAGTATACTGAGAAAATAAGAATTTTGAGAGTTTTTTTTTTTTTTTCTTTTTAATGGTAGGATCAGTTTCAGTAACTGGTGGGTAGGAGGGAAGGATCAACCACAATCAAATCTCTTAAGTTTTCAGTGTGTGCTCAGGAAGGATGCTTTTATTCAGCGTGCACCATATTCCTCATGTACTGCTACTAATTTGTGGTTACACAAGAGTGAATCTGGTTTGCTAAATTCTAGTATATGTGTGTGTCTAAGTTTTGATGTTCCTCTCTTCATATTGTGCATTGCTAATTTATTATTGTAAACATTCTGTTTGGAGCTCTAAGCAAATAACTTGCTGCTGAAGACTTCAATATGAAGACCATGTCTTTGCTTACTGTTTTTTTAATGTAATTTCAGGAAATTAAAAAATTCATCAAAGGTGTTTCAGAGAAGATAAAAAAAACTAGGGACAAATATGGCATTAATGACAATGGCACAACAGAGGTAAATAGTTTCAAGGGAGTAATTATGTAGTTATTTTAAATCCTCATAGCTATTGCTTTTCCAACTGTTCTATTCTCTTTTCAGCCACGAGTTTTATATCAATTGGATAGGATTACTCCAACACAACTAGAGAAGTTTCTAGAGACTTGTAGGGACAAATACATGAGGTAAGTGTTTAGCTTGTTATTTTCTCAGTTTATCCTCCCCCCCCCTCCCCCCAATTTAGTGTTGTTGCTTTGTTTGCAATCTGGGAGTGTATTTTGCTATTTTTACTGTATGAATGTTGGTTCTGTTGTGAATGCAGTACAAATAAAGAAAAAGAAACAGTTGGCCCTAAGAACATGAACATTGCAAGACAAAGGTAGAATGCCAAAAAAAAAAAAAAAAAAGCCATTTACAGGTGGGTTTGTTAAGGCAGAGTTGAGTCTTGTACAACAGTTCTAGAGGTCTGACAGAGCTGAGGTTTTTACCTTTCTGTCTCGAGTCATAATCAGATTCTTTCATTAGAAGACTCTTTACTAATTTGTTTGGTTTTCTCTTACATTGTAGAAAAAATGCTTTATATTTCATTTTATGTTTCTTGAATATACAAAGCTATCTGCTTGTGTTTAGGCACCTTTCTTCTGAAATAGTAATAATCATACCAGCAAACACAGTTTTCTTCTATAGCTACGTACTGCTTATATCCACGGATCGTGTTCTGACAGCAGATTCTGGTAAAAGCCAAAAGTGATAGGATTCAGAGTGAGAGAGGATATTGTTTAAACACTAACGTTTTTACACCCACTGGCAGACATGTTCCCTTCCTCCCCCTCTTGCAGGAGATAGTTCCAAACCTCCAGAGTCCATGCAAAATAATGTCTGAATAGATCAGTTCCAAATCTATATGAATCTTGATGGTTATTTTTGATCTACACGGTCTGTGAAGAGTTATGTCACACTTTGTGCTAACGTGTTCATAAATCTGTTATGTACTTGTAGGAGCTTTTTGTTTGGTATTCTTGGTTTCTAACAAGATAGTTATAGTGTGGGTGTTTTCATCTCTTTCTCCATTGAGAGTTGTTTCATTTACTTAGGCTCCTTGGATTTGTTCATTGGCATGCAGCCGTTGGTGACATCTGCTTTGTGGCCTCGTGTTCACCTGCATCAATTGTTTACTAATGTTTTTTCTTTTCCTAGAAAATTCATGTATATGTTAAATTCTTAATGTAACTATTTTAAAGCAATTACCAGTTTTCTGCTTTCAGTTATTAGGATTACTTGCTTATGTTTGTCTTAAGTGTTCTTAAATGGGAATTGCCTGTTTTACTGTAGTAAGTTGTTTTAGCATATATTATGCTGATCTGACAACTGAAAGATGGTACCCTTGGGAAGGATCTAATTGCTATGATGGTTATTGTGTTTTATAGATTATTGTCATTTTACTGTGAGAAACCTCTCAGCTGATATTTCAGCAATTTTTGGGTAGATATGACATGGATGTAAAGAGATCTCCAAATAATAGTGAAAACAATAACCTCTACTTAAATAATTTTGTTTTACAGTCACCCAGAATTAATTCCTTTAGATGTTAAAGGCTAAATCACTATTAGACAGCAGTTTTACTTGGTAAGAGTTCATCAAAGAAAATGCAAGAAGGCTGCTACAAGTTACATAGATTTAGGAAGTGGTATTGTGCCTTAAGTTCAGAGGTTATGTTTGATCTAGAAAAGCAAATCACATTGCACTCTGCAAGTTTAAGAATGCTAACTGCAGGATCTGAACAAAATTGTAGTGGAGAATGTAAACAATCTCTTTTTGAGATTGCATATTGTAGAGTAGTGGTCTTCATTTTTTTTGTTCTGTAAGGACAACCAGTTCTCAAAGTACATAAATTTTAGAAAGGGAATGAGCCCATTACATGCATAGCTTGAAGGGAAAGTAGGTTATCAGTATAGGGCTTTTGAATAAGAAGAAAACAAGAATGCATTAATATCTGGATTTTGCTCTGATTAAAAAGTAGTCTGCATAATAAATTCTTAAAGAAGACTTAATAAAGGTCTTTCATGTTTAAGCATATAAAGGGGAGTTTTGGAAATGTTAGCGTATGGGACTTCCCTTGAATGGGGAATCCTGAATCTACTGCTTGATGCTTAGGAAAAGGAGGACAAGCGTTTTGGTTTTTGTTGTGGATGTTATACTGTGGAATGCCTGTATGACAGGGCATCTTCTTGCCTTGCATGAGATCAGTGTTGAGTATTGGTGACCTTTTAACCTCTCTCCTGTTTGTTTATTAAAAAAAAAATTAACAAACTTCTCATACATCTACCAGAATAGTTTCTGTCTTTGCTTGCTTAGAATTTTATGCCTTATTGAGTTCTATGTCTCTTTCTGTATTTTTTTAATGAGAAAATTTTTGTATCAGGGCACAGATGGAGCCTGGTTCTGCAGTAGGAGCTCTTTGTGCACAGAGTATTGGTGAGCCTGGCACACAGATGACTCTGAAGACTTTCCATTTTGCTGGCGTTGCTTCAATGAACATTACTTTGGGTGTGCCAAGAATCAAAGAAATCATTAATGCTTCAAAGGCTATTAGGTAGTAACATTGGTTTGGTTTGGGTTTTTTTCCATTTGCCTAAGTGAAACCTGATAGATAAATTTGCAATATGCGATAGCATTTCCCTGTTCTCAGTAATATACTAGACAACATTGAATGCATGGAATACCCAAACAAGAAAAATCTAATGTCTGTCCAACTAAGTGATACTTAGGGCCAGAGAAGAGACAAGTTTTATTTTTCTGAAAATCAAATGAGTTAAAGTGGTTACTTATTAAGTTGAATATTCTATTAGGTGTCTCTTAGATATTGTGAAACTTTCTGGTGTTTAGCAGCAGTTGAAGCATACCTATTCCTAGGTATCCATGAAGGCATACTTAAATAATACTAGAATAGTGTACACCATTGAAAATAGTCACTAGTTGTTGTGTTATAATCTCTTGTGTGTTTGCTTGTTTTTACCAGCCTGAAGTACATGAACAATAATTTTCTTAAATGTACCTGAGGAAGCTGAAAGTCTCTTTATCTTATTAAATACTACCCTAGATATGAGATAGGTTCCATAAGGCAAATTGTAATTCAAATTGCCTTCTGTAACCTAGCTGAGCAATTTCCTAACTCGTTTTTTTTGTGTGTTTATTCTTTGTAGCACCCCTATTATAACAGCGCAGTTGGACAAAGATGATGATCCTGATTTTGCCCGTCTGGTTAAAGGAAGAATTGAGAAAACTTTATTAGGAGAGGTAGGTAAAATTGTATTATTGCTAATGCTTTAAATGTAAACACTAGCCAATTGCTGTGGGGCATTTTAACCATTTTCATATGCTAACTATTTCATCGTTATCTCTTAAAGATTTCCGAATATATTGAAGAAGTGTTTCTTCCAGATGATTGTTTCATCCTAGTGAAGCTGTCTTTAGAGCGCATTAGACTACTGAGATTAGAGGTGAGTTGTTCAGTTCTTATGCAGAATATGCCTTGGATAAGTTCCAAAGGGTCTCTTAATCCTGCCTCAGAAGCAGAAATGAGACCAGTGGAAGTTGAAAAAAAAAAAAGTGAACAAAGGATGTCCTGTGGCAACATTAAATCTGGATTTTTTTTCCCTTTTTTTTCCTTGTAAAGTGGATATTTTTTCCTTTATTTGGAAATGAGAGAAGATACATTCATTTCCTGGTGTCTTGCTAAATACAAGCCTGCCATTTCTGTCTGTTAGTTAACATATAGGCCAGTACCTCAGCACAGAATAGTATTTCATGCAATGTATGAGAGTAGTTATTTTGGGGGTTTTTTCTGCATTCTGCTTTGTTATATTGTGCTGAAAGACTGCTGCATGTATTTGAGCAGCTTTATATATGTTAAGAGAGATACCCTGATGTTTGCTGGCTGACTTTTGCCACAGGTGAATGCAGAAACTGTGCGCTACTCTATTTGCATATCTAAACTCAGAGTAAAGCCTGGGGATGTTGCTGTCCATGGAGAAGCAGTTGTCTGTGTGACCCCTCGTGAAAATAGCAAGAGTTCAATGTATTATGTATTGCAGTCCCTGAAGGAAGAACTACCAAAGGTAAAAACAAAGGCTGTCTCGTGCTTTTGTGGGAAGTAATCGGTAATAATAATTTGGAGTTCTATGGTGGGAAGACAACATAATTAATGAAGTCATAAGTCTGAGTCCATAACTCTTAGATTGTGATGCTACTGCTTTACAGCTGAAACTAAGCCTCCAATACTAATCTTTTTATATAAAATTGAAGCCTTGATACTTTCCTTACGACATTTACTGAAGCATTCTGAGTGCAGCATTTGTATGAAGTCGTTATATCTTCTTCCAGCTGCATCTAGAATTGAACCACATGATGGTATCTGGCATTTTTGCAGCTTTCTGTGAAGAGACTGTCTACTTCGGTTTTTAAAAATAGTGATAAATGAACCTTATTATTGGCAGGATGACCGTTCATTTGTGTGGATCTACCACCATTCAGAGACCTAGGTCTGAGTGTGAGAATATCTGGCATAAAACATAAAATGTAGGTAGTGGGTGAGGTTTATAGTGCAGTGTGAATGTGACATTTGCACTAGTGCATTTAAGAGCAGGAAATCTTATTTCATATGTATTTCAACTGAACATTTACTTCAAAGACTGGAGCTTCTAAATAGGTTTGAATGCTGATACCCTTTTACACTGCATTACTGTACACATCAATGTTATTAGTTGTTTTTTTTTTTGTGGAGGTTGTAGTACAAGGTATACCAGAGGTTTCCCGGGCTGTCATACATATTGATGAACAAAGTGGAAAGGAAAAATATAAACTTCTAGTTGAAGGTGATAATCTGCGAGCTGTTATGGCTACTCATGGAGTGAAAGGAACAAAAACGTCCTCTAACAACACTTACGAGGTAATGTTCAAGTGGGTACTGTGGGTTTTTCCCGAGAGCATCTTTATTACAAGTGCTTGTTTGTGCTCAGATGCAGCAGTTGATATCTAATCAAGCCTGATTTCACTAATAGTTGTCAGAATGCATTAACACAAAAGAGTAATTCGACTGGCAGCACTGTTCACTTCAAAGAAGCTTTTTCTGTAAATATTTTTAAACCGGAGAAATGCAGAAGGGTAGTAATGGAAATGGAGTATTATCTGACATCGGATGGTATTTGTTCCAGGAATATACTTGATGCAAGCATTTGGTTCTTCATTAATCTAACATAATCTCTTGTGTAGGTAGAGAAGACACTAGGAATTGAAGCTGCTCGGACGACCATTATCAATGAGATTCAGTATACAATGGTGAACCATGGTATGAGCATTGACAGGAGACATGTTATGTTGCTGTCTGATCTAATGACTTACAAGGTTTGTACTATGCTTTTTCTAAATGTTACATTGGCCTGTTTATACTAATTAATTTTACCATGTTTGAGAAGGATGAATGAGCTAGGGAGATGGAAATCATTATAGGTTTAAAGAATTTTAAGTTGTACTGACCAAATACTGTTGTTTGTATATCAAACAATATGCTTAATTAATCTAGTTCTTGGGGATAGGGGGGAGAAGGTCTATTTTGACTGAAAACAAGTTGATAATAATGAGTAAGGAATGATAATTTCATATTGGAAATAGGAATCCTAAAAATTGTGGTATGAAAATCAACTGTTTGGGTAACCATGCATGCAATTTAAGGCTTGCTGTGCAGAAAACCACATGGGGTGTGGTTCATAGCAGCTGCACTGTGTATGAGAGTCAAAGGATACAGACATTACAAATAGAATCGGATTACATGTAGAGTATGAACAGTCTTCCAGAACTTGTTAGTAGAAAATTGTATCTGTTCTTCATTGGTTGACTTTCTTTCACATCCAATATGTTTTTTAGGTTTGAGTACACTTAGTGAAGTAAGATTTTCCACTTTGCCTGCCAGAGTGCAAGGGTTTAATTTGGCTAAAATGGATGAAGGAGTTCTGACTTCTCCCAAAACTGTAGGGCTTTGTTGTACTGAGCTGCAGCAGTCCCCAGGGCTGGCCTTGTGGAGCTGCAACACAATAGTGGAAAAGGGCATCAGAGTGCAGTGTTTTACACTTGTTGGGCTCCTAGCATGCATTCTTTTGTCTGTACTTCTGACTTGTGCTTCTGTGCACAGTCTGTTGTAATCAGGATGTTCGTTAGAAACAGAGGCATAAATAAATTAGTTTAAAAAGCTAATTACTTTTTTCTGGAGAGTGAAAAAATGAAGATTTAACATCTTCTGTAATCTCCTGGCAGCTGAACTCAGATTTATCAGTAGACAATAGGCAGTAGCTTCAGCATAGTGCTCTCAGACCCCACTAAAGTTTGTAGCTCAGCAACTAGTTTATAATTGTTTTTTCTCATGGCCATGTTTCTTTCAATCTTTCCAATATTTTGCTTTAAAAAAAAAAAAAAAATCTATTAACCATTTATAACATTTATCTTGTTGTCAAAACCAGGACAGTTGTATATGAATAATCACTTCTGGTTTATTTAAATGTTGGTTACTACCAAACTATTAACCTTCAGGATGTTTAACTGTGAAGCAGCATATTATGACAATGCTATATTGTACATAGTAACCTTTTTACTTACTACTTGTTTCATGTGTTTGTTAGAATAAAAACTGTATTTCTGTTGTTCACTTGAATTGCTGCTTTAGCAAACATAACTGACCTCCAGCCACTATTGTGACAGTCTTTCTTTGGGTTTTTCCATTAATCAAGGGTGAAGTGCTGGGCATTACTAGGTTTGGACTGGCAAAAATGAAGGAAAGTGTGTTAATGCTGGCTTCTTTTGAAAAGACTGCAGACCATCTCTTTGATGCTGCCTACTTTGGACAGAAGGATTCTGTTTGTGGTAGGTAGTGCAAATTCTGTTGCAGTTTGTGGTCCTTACCCAGCATTTGCAAACCTCTTCAAAGCATTGGATTTTTGTCCTTTTAAGTTTTCTGTTCAGCTTACATGTCAAAAACTTCAGGTCTGAGGCTGATCCATACTTCTTGATCCTAGAAGTTTGGTGGTTGTTTCTCTACTTCTAATCTCAATCAGAGATCTTGAAGTTAGTTGGACATTTGTTTTATGTTTCTTAAAGTGGACTTTTAGTAATTTGATTTTACTTCTCACCACATAGCACAGTGAAATACCAGGAAATTTGTCCCACTAGCAGTAGTTCCGTTTTTTTCAATCGTGAAAGTTTGTGTATCTTCAACACCTAAAGCTGATTAAGGAATCTAGTACCCCATTCAGTATTTAGGTTTTGTTTTCATTCCTATTAAGAAGTTGGAAGACATATGTGTCTCGGGTAGCATAGGTGAATATCATACTGTGCATAATGATTGCTTATGTGATTTGTCAGTTGTACCTAGAAATAAACAGAAAGGCAAAGTTCTTGACTTCTTCAGCTGGTTCTGATTTAAATAGATAAAAATTGTGTTTGGTTTTGTTTTTTTTTTTAAACTGGAAGCCTTGTTTATCAGTACTCCATTCATTAACAGAACAGAGAAGATCCCTGTCCTGAGAAATTTCTTTTTAAATGCATCTGTTCCTCAGTTTTAAAGTTAAGTTCATTAACATCCACTGAATCATCTTTTCACTGAACTGATGAAAGAATCTGATAAGAGTCTAAAAACATATGTATACCTGCACACAAGTGCATGCATGCACACGTACATACAGCGAAACAGAAAATTCAAATAGATGAGTTTTGTCGTTCTGTTTGTCTCTTAACTTTGCATTTCTGCCATGTACTTTAATATTTGGAATCGAAATTATTCTTTTTTTTGAACTCTTTTGCCTCCATTCCTCCCAGATTTCATTCTCCTTAAGCTACATGCATTTTGGAATGATTTGTTAAAAAGTCTCTATCTAGTAGGTTAAACAGAGAAAAGGCGAAGTCAAGCAGGTTTCACCCTCTTCATCGTCTGTTTATGTAAGGCCTACCACCCTGGAGCTGTAACTGCTCGTTTGGAGTTTCTGGGTGCTAATGAAGTATAAAAATATTAAGGTATTTTGTTGAGGTTTACTAGTCTGTGTGTATTTCTAGGTGACCTTAGAAAGTGTAGTCGATTTCAACCAGTGCTTTGTGGACAGTATATTTTCTGAATTGCTGGAATCTGTTAGAAACCTCTGTATTGCTAGTTTGTATTTTAAGAACTTTGCCACTTTCTGGCTGTCTGGATTTTTCTTATTTTATTTAATTATTATTTGCCCATGGTTACAAAGATCCTATGGGAGACTGATTCCATCCTGGACAGTAAGGAGAAGAAAATGTTTTCTCAGAGTTCCCTCTGAGCTGGTAAAATCTTGTTTTGAATAAAATGGAAACCAAAGATCTTTTCATGTTGCCTTCTATATAAATGTTTTAGTTCAAATAAGGAAATGGACAAAACAAAAAATTGGTGTTTGTCTTCCAAAACTGAAGAGATGATACTGGTTTGCTTGTATGAAAAAGTGCTGTGCAGCTGCCTGACCTGGCCATCACTAGTTATCTGTCTGAATTGCTATGAAAAGACTCTTACACACTCATGGTTTTGCAACTCCAGAGCAGGAAAAAATTATAAATGTTCCCAAGAAAAATGATTATGTACCCAAAATCAACTATAGGTGCTGAACTGAACAGCACCTCAAATCAATGCTTCTCCTGAATGTGTGTGTGTAGTTTTAGACCATGTGGCCTTTGAATCCCTTTTGTATTGTAAGAATTTTTCCCCCTGAGAAAATGGGGAACAGCTGATTCCTGCTTTACCTACATAAAGACAAGCATTTTCTTTTGAGAATTGCTGATGCCACCTTTCAGTAGGCAGAGTGGGTTGAAACTAGAGCGGAGGAGTACCTCCAGTTCCAGCAACATCCACTGGGTGCTGGAAGCAGGATCAGCAGGAAGGGCTACTATCTGCAAGCCACTGCTTAGAGATATAGTCAGTTTACCTTCCTGTCCCCTTCCCAAAGAGTAGCCAACAGCACTCTCATTTCTAACTTAAGAGTGGGAACTAAGAGGTACAGATCACTGCTGTGACATTCATTTATGAGGAGGTGATCTGGAAGGGAAGTGTAAAAAAAAACAAACAAAAAAACCAAAACAAAACAAAAAAAAACCTCTGCAATAAGAGCAGTGTGACTGGCTTCATCTCTAGTTTCTTCCAGCTGAAAGTGAGAGCAGCAGTTCATAGCTGTCAGGCAGATGCTTAGATCTGCAATAGATTATAACTGGTGGTGTTGCAAGACATTGCACTGGAGGAGCCTTGGATGGTTCATTACAGCAGCACGTGCTGTACTGGCAGTTCTGCCATCAACATCATCATTATCTTCACCCATCTGATATGATTGTCATTGGCCTCTAGTATACATTAGTCTGAGCAGATACATAACATACACTTAGTTATTAAAGCGGCATGTTCTGTCTGAACATTCCCTGCCATACATGACTGCTGTCAGATGCTGCAAACTATTACTTTGTCCATGAGGCAAAAGGGAGGTGGGGAGGAAGGGCTTCTGGTTGTATACATGAAAGTATTGCAAGGGAAGGATTCCCAAAATCTAAATGCAGTTTCCATGGTTTAGTGGTTGGCTCAGGTTGAAAGGTTATTGTGCAAAACCAGGTAAGTTTTATTCTGCTAGGTGTTAGAAAGGTATTTCCTTTACCCATTGTAACCTGCGTGCTGTAGAGGCTGTACGAAGTAGTGGGCCTAAATATATAGTAACTCCTAAGCATTCAATTTTGCACTAGATTTTTAAGTGCATAATGTTGGAAAATATGTAGTAGAAATGCAGCAATGGACCAAGAGCAAAAATACAGAATCTTCATTCATATACATTTAAATTACCAATCAAGTCTTGCCAGAATTTTAAGCAAATTTATTTTCATCCTTTGTGCATTCAAAGGTACAGGGTTTTTTATTGTTATTTTCTTAAACATTTATTTGAAGGACAATATTCTTATATTCCTGAGAATGTGCAAAAGTGTCATTTGGATCGTAACAGTATGCAGAGGAAAAAAACACTGGTATCTGATAGCTTGCTTTTAACAGGGAATGTTCTTTGGAAAAGTGGTATATATCAGTAGATCTGGAATATGAATGTCTCAGCGCATTGCTGTGAAAATGTTATAGCTATCAGAAATAGTTGGGACAGACTAAATCTTCAAGGACTTATTGAATCATGAAAATGCAAAAAGTGGTATAGCTAAAGTAGTGGTATACCTCTTTCACTGGGAATTTGCACGGGTTTCAAGGGAACTTGGCCAGATTTGACTGAAGTCTTAGCACTGAGTCAGAGAATGAACACAAAATAACTTTGCCTTGCATCTTCTGCTATTGGGACTGAGTGGAATGTGTTTTCTCCAAAAACACGTTCTGAAGCTCTTTCATTGCTAGAGAAAGTGTTTAGGTTAGATTGAATTTTTTCTGTCTAGAGTTTAAATAACACAGATTAAATACCATACTGATCTGATGACCATAATATTTAACTTTATCTAGTGAAGAGACCTTGGTCTTTACATGTGAGGTTCAAGGAGATTTGATAGGCAACGCATACGGAATGGGCAAATGAAAATAGTTTTGTAAATCCTCACTCTTCAGATGTTCAACATGTTTGGTTTTTTTTCCTAGGTGTTTCCGAGTGCATCATCATGGGAATTCCGATGAATATTGGAACAGGACTTTTTAAACTGTTGCACAAAGCAGACAAAGAATCAACCCCTCCTAGGAGGCCTCTGATATTTGATAATAATGAATTTCATATTCCCATTGTTACATAGCACTTGGACATAATACAAGATATCAAAACAAGAAATGGCAAGACAACATCATTAAATTAAGAAATGTGTATTATCAGTTCTGTGTCTCTCTAACTGTGAATTGGTAAGTGAAATACTATCAAAAGAATTACCCAGTTGCTTACCACCTGTTGTTAGTACAGACCCTGAAAGGAGAGGCTTCTCTGCACCTGAGAGTGGAAATAAATTTAAAGTGGATTTCAGGTGATAAAATTTTCTTTTTCATGTGCTAGAATTAGATCTTTGTGTTAATGTTAATGGGTGGAAGTTGTTATTAACTCAGTATTAGACACAAGTATTCAGATTTGATCAAAAAAACTCAAAACTGCAAGAGATTTCTGTGAGCTTGCAGAGTGCATTTGGAAATGGCCTTTCAACAGGAGCTGCAGAGGTCAATCTGTAGCTGTTAAGAACAGAGACTTCAGAAAGCTAGAACTGAGTCCAATTAATTCATACTGAGTTAAATTTCAGGAGTGCTGTTGAAAGTGTTTGAAATATTTGCTCTTTGCTTGTGTTTTTTTAATTGCTTTTCTTTTATCCCAAGTTATTATCCAGTAAATGGTTTTCCTCCCCAGGATTCTGCTTTGGGACATACCTGCAAGAAGCTGCAGATTGTAAAGCTGCTACTAAATTCTGAGAAGACTGTTATAAGAACGTTACAAGTTATAAATAGCTTTTCATATTATAGCATGTGTTAAACTGCTGGAATCTGTAATTTACAGCAGTCTTAGTTTTGGGGAAGTTTCATAATTGAGCAGGATCATCTGAATAACCTAGTTTTATTTTAATATATAAAGTAGAAGTAGAAAGGGAAGCTGTTTTCATACATTGCCATGAAATAATTTGAAAGTATTTTAATCTTTAGCCCACTAGAGCAGTTTTCAGAATTAATACGGATTTTAAATTATTTCAGTGTAATATGTTTAAATTTACTCTGGTGCTACTCTGGAGGAAAAGTTTCTTAGTGTTTTTTGTCAGCAGTGTTTGGATATTCAGTGTGCTTATAACATGGGTCAAGGTTGGAGAGAAACAAAACAGAGAGAGAAAAGCTGAGGTTGTGCACTCGTGAAGTAAAAGCAGGCTGCTGAATGATCTAGCATTTGAAAATGAATGGGTTTGTGCTGCAGTTTGCATGTAGCAAGCAAAAGAAAAATGTAAGGCTACATCAGAGAATGTAAATCTGTTGGTTTAAGTCTTAAGGTGCCACTGCATTTATTTTTTTCAGTCATCCTCCATGCAGAGAAGACCTGATGTGAAATTCAACGTAGCTATTCTCAAATTATTTTGTATTTTCAGTGTGATACTAAGATATACTTCTGCCTAGATTTTGGTAGGGTAAAGACTGAGAATGTAGTGCATTTACTCTCTGCTCTAAAAGCCATCTATATTTAGCTATCTCCCTTTTAACAATAGAAATTTCAGAATAAATTAAAATTTTCTTTGTGATCTCAGTGAGATTGCCACTTACTGATTTGTCTGTGTACAAGCCTAGCTCTATTTCTTTTTAAAGATGTAAGTTTAAGACAGGTAGGGGAGAAATGGAGAGAAAGCCCATAATAAACCTTTCCTGTGGATAAGTACTTCATTTTATCATGGGAAATTCTTCTGAAAGTGCTTGGTATTTTTATGAATAAAGATGCTTCTGAAGGTGTAAATGGGTAGAGTTTGTACTGGAATGAGTAACCACCTCTTTTTCCCTTTTTTTTCCCTTTTTTTTCCCTTTTTTTTCCCTTTTTTTTCCCTTTTTTTTCCCTTTTTTTTCCTTTTTTTTCCCTTTTTTTTCCCTTTTTTTTCCC
>VZTQ01000905.1:0-65786 GCA_013400755.1 Pelecanoides urinatrix | reverse complement strand
TCTCCCTTCTCCCCCCATTTTCTCCCTTCTCCCCCCATTTTCTCCCTTCTCCCCCATATTTTTCATCTGTTTTAAAAGAAATGTTAACTTTTCCTTAATTATCAGGCTTAGAAACTCCTCAATGTCATTATTTATCAACTGATCCTTGATTTTTTTTTTTTTTTAACTCAGTGAGGTCTACTAAAAACACTACTCTACTGCGTGACTTGCGCTAAAACTTGAAAACAGTTTTCTGTCTTAATCTCAAGTAAATGGCAAAGCAGATGTATTGTTCATTTGTATTCTTTCAAGATTAGTACTTCTGGATTTTATGTGTAGTGGGTCAAGAAAACCCTTTCCATCTCCACTTTTTCTTTCTGTCTAACAATAGGAGTAGCTGAATAATTACTTCTAAAAATACTTCAGTAGATACTTGGAGTTGGGGGAGCTTCTGTGTGTCTTGCTTTGCCCTAAAAATAAACAGATGAAAACCCGGCTTTGGTCCCTCTGATTGGAACACAGCAAATGACCTGCTAGTCCGGTGACAGCTCCGACGGACAAGCCCGGAGGCCTGGCAAGAGGTAGAAGGCTGCGGAAACTGCTGGCAGGCGCTGTGCCCAGCAAGGGGTCGGCTGAGCTGGGCGGTGAGGGCAGCATCTTTTCAGCGATGGGAACAGAGCAGAACATGAGCAGAAGCGTAAGTGAAGCGGGAGAGGACAATGAAGAAATCAAATGGAGAAGCTAAGGAAAGCTCTACTTCTGAGACTATTGCAGGAGGGTTAGGGATTTGCTGTGAAATACATTTCTGTGGCAGCTGTATGGATGGCCAGATGCAGCTAAGACCATTCAGGAAAGACAAGCGTGTGTCCCAGGGCCAGAGCCGTTTGCTGTGGAGCTGGGCAGGGCTCTCTGGGCAGGGTGTGCAACTTGAGTTGCTGGTGGTTGAAGTGAAGCTGGAGTGCTTTTGCAAGCCTGCATATATTCTTCTATAATGTATATAGCCTACGTAATTTTGACAGAAGACTAGATATAGACCTGACAGGATTATAATTTTTACCGATGAAGATTGCACTAACTAGCCATCTGTGCTTAACCTATATCCTTTGACAAATTAGTGTTCTCTCCCCATAGTACTTGTATTGGATGGGAAGAGTACTTAAGGTGGAAGAAGTATGCAGGCAAAAATTGTAGTTAAAATTAATTAGTAAGCCAATAAGCAGAGAGCAATGTTTTTTTTTAAAAGGCACTTAATTAAAAAAAAAAAAGGCACTTTCTTAGTATGTTTATCAGGAAACTGCTTTACACGTGTCTCTTATCTGCACAGAGATAAGAAAACGGAAGCACGTGCTATATAGGTTTCCTGCTGTGAATATGGGGAAGCTGGGAATAAATCCAGAACTGTGCTGCTTGGGTCTGTAACTTGGAGAAATTTAGTATGGAGGGCTATTCCTTTTTTTGCTTTATCTATGCTTTTTTTTTTTTTTTAAAAAAAAAGGAAAGCAAATAGATGCTGTATTTTATAAATTAACCACAAGTAGGATAAAATTTTGTTCCTTCGGGACAAATACTTATTGATGTCTGACGACTTGTCACTGTTTCCGTATAAGCTGAAGGAACCACTACAACAGGTAATTCCTCAGTTCTGTATCGCTGTGCTTGCAGACAGGAATGTCTGTAGAAACCCATAGCAAACAGGATAAAGATTTTTGTAGTACCTGCATATTTGCCAAAACTCTTCTGTGAATGTAACTGATGAATGTTGTCTCTCCAAAATGGTTAGCTAAAGCTATGTATTCAGACCTAGAAAAGTCTGTGTTTTAAACATAAGAATATAAGAATATAAGAAAAATTGGCCTGTGTTTTTTGTATTGTGTAAGAACAGAAAAACTAAAAGGGATCAAATTAGAAAATGTGTTAATATTTTAATGCACAAATACTTGGCAGGTTGTTTGGATGTGATTACAATATTGATATAAATGCATAGCAAATTTATCTTGAGGAATAAATACCAAAATCTCACAGGACAATCTGAAACACTGAAATAAAACAAACCAGCCCTACTACTCTTGTATATCAGTGCTTGTGAAAATGAATTAAGGTTTCCTATAACTGATAAAATGAAAATTTTAAAACATTCCTTCTAATGAAATTAGATCATATCATCATCTTCCACTAGAGAGCAGCGTTTTGTTTTGGGAAAAGAGGTGTTTGCGTAGCAATTTTTTATTTTTCTATTAAAAATGTTTTTTTGCAATATCAGAGCTATAAGAAGGAAGGTTACCTGTTAAAATCATATACATGAGGAAGGAGATTAAGGGAATTCATTTTGCTAAGAAGGAGAAAACAGAGTCCAGACATGCTTTTTCACGAATTAGTCAGGACTCACTTATCTTTTGCCCCCTCTGGCCTAAAAAACCAACCAACCAAAGAAAGTAGCCCTGGAGTAGAAGGCTGCAGACATTCTCACAGGAACATAGCGAGTTGCTCCTGGCAAGTGGGAGAAGAGCATACCTGTTCCGTGAAAGGGGACATGTCTTTTGTCACAGTGTTTTCCATGCAGCAGTGGCTGTTAAAATGTGCGTTCGTTCCCTATAGTGTGTACTTCAGTACAGCTCCAAGAGCTTCTCTGAAGCATGAAGTTCTGGCAACTCGCTGGACAGCCTCTCACATTCTGCAGCTGCTGCAGAACCCCAAAGCAAGGCTGTATTAAAAACACTTGAAGGTGATGCTGAGAGATGCAAGAGACCAATGCTTAGGACTGAAAATAATATGAAACACATATGAGGTCGTCGCCTTCTCTGTGTACAGACAGCTGAAAATAGCAAAATTTATGAAAGGTGACTTCCACTCTAATGTCTGAAAGCTCCAGGGATGCCTGTAGCTTTGTTAGTTCCTATCACATGTGTCACTCAATTCACAGTGGTCTTTCGAGCGAGAACTTAGGGATTCTGTTGGCCGTGAGCTTCTTTGAATACAGCTTTGTCTTAACCACCACAGTCTCTCCTAGTTTTATGTAAAGGCTCTGTGTGCATCAGGTGCTAAAAGGTGTTTCTTAACCCAAAAAGTCTGTCTTGTGAGTCTCAGCCTGCAAGAACAGGAATAATTGCAAGTTCCCTTTGGAAGCAATGATGGTAGGTGTGACTGACGTTGCACAGGAATATGGTGGGTTCTGCTGGTGTTGAGGATAGAGGGAAGAAAGCTGAACAGACAGGGAATGCAAAGATAAGCAAGGGGATATGGAAGCAAAGTAGAGTGGAAGTTCTTATCTGTTTGGGGGGGAAACAGAAAGGTGCCAGCTAGGTAAAGTGACACACAGATATTCGTGATCTCTACAAGGAGTTCCAGTGAAGTGATGGGAATAGCTGGAAAAAGGGTGTGTATTCCCGAGAGCTAAGATTTTGTCATTTGTACTGGAGATTACTGTCCCTGGCTGTGACAAACAATAGTTAAATCATCATTCATTCATTAGATGACTATTAATAATGAGTAATAAATCTGAATTATTTCCTTCAGTTACCATATCTGTTTGGCTATAATACTCTTTCAACCAACTGTACACAATTACAGCTCCTTAACTACAGTGATATGCTACAGTTAAGTGTAAAAACTGCTGTGCATGTTGGGTTCTGGTACAGTCCCCGTGGAAGATGGTATCTATAGTTGGGGGGTAAATAGGAGTCTGTCTTTTAGTGTTGATACCTGCAGTTAGATCAGAAGCATTCCTGGAAAATTTGAAGAGTTTTTAATAATATGAAAGTCCTGGTACTGGGCCAAGATACAGAAATTACATCAATTAAATTCCTAGCATTGTGCCTCCCACTAGAAGAGAGGCTACAATATCTATGAAGATCAGATGGATAATTCACTTAAGTTTGAAAAGGAAAGATGTTCTATATAGATTGTTGTTGTTGTTAAAAATAGACGACTATTTGCGCTGAATGCCTGCCATCCCGGTGCTATGATCTTGTCGATCTCAAAGCTGGATAGTGCTGAGGAGTTTTAGTCCACGGATAAAAGAGGACATGCAGGTGCCTCTGTGACTGTGGCTTTCATGGTCCACAGAAAGCTGAGGGACCCCAAGGATTTCATACCAAGTCCCTTTCTCCTCCACGATGGCTATGTTTTGTCAGTTGGAGATGTTGACCAGAAATGGAGCTGTTATGAAAGCAGCAGGTATCTGGATTATTAACCACAGGCATTTTATTCTCCTTTTTGTGAAAGTGGGTGTTGGCTGGCTAATCTTTCAATACGTATGGCAATTTTATCTGCATGCACCCCTTTTAAATGTTGAATCGTGCAGATTTTTAAAAGCAAAATAAAGATAATTAATTGCCAAGGAATGCAAAAGCAATCGTGAGACTGTGCCGGTAAACGTCCTGAGTCCCAGAAAATGCCAGAATTAGGTGTAAGTGAGACTTAAAAATTATTTGACTTGATTTATTATTCAGGGTTTTGTTGGTTTCTGAGAAGAATTAGTTAGCAGTGTGGTGGATTCATCCCTGTTTGTAATCCTGTGATATTATTTTCTGTTTTGTTACTTCATATAGGAGTTGCTTTTTGAAGTCCCCTTTTCTACAGAATGAAGTCCTTCAGCCTGAGCAATACGCAGTCACAGAGAGGGGGTTCTTTGGCTCAGGATGATTCACAGCATCTCACAGCTGATTGTCTTTGGAGTGACGAGGATGGCCTTGGCCATATCATGGTGCAGGCTTGAAGCCCCAGCAGTGATTCTGTGTGACTTGCTGTTGAAGGGCACGGTGGGTAGGGGATCTCTTTCATGCACACACTGGAAGGAAGGACACACCTCGCTCTGTCCCCTACCCTGACCCCTGCACTTTTCCAGTGCAACGATGCTGAAATGTTTGCTGTATGTGTAGGCACCTTGACAAGCCCACACAACTCATTCCTTTGCCTATATGGCATTCTCCCAGGTTTTCAGCACATGCAGATATTTTCTAGTTACACCAGAGGCTTCCTTTAAACTTCCACTTTTAAGAAGATATTAAGTTCTTCTGACTTATGCCACTGCTGTGCATTTTCTAGTTGCCCTTCACATTTCTTTCTTTCTCCGTGTCCTTGTTTCTCACACGGGTTCCTCCCTTCTGGGCCCGCAGTGACTGTCACTGCTGGTGGCACCGCTTCCCCGCAGCAGTGCGATGTCAACCACGCTGTGCCGCTGGCTGCCTTCAGCTCGGCCATGCGCGGGTACTGCCAACCTGGCCTGGAGGATAATTAAACCACTCAAGGAAAAACATCTCCTCAGCACATCTGGATGTGGAAATTTGCTGCCATCAAAATTACAATTATGGTAAAATAACTTCTGAAAAAAATGACCTTCTTATACAAGGGAATGTATTCATACTCTAAACGAAAGGCATCCCTGCTTCATGTGGCTCTTTGTCAGCACTGAAAACTACATTCAGCTGTTTAATTCCCCACTTACTTTTCTCTCTAGCTTGCTTCTGGTCCTTCCCACTTACCTGACACCAATGTTTCCCTTGCTTGTGTTCATATGCGTTCTGTTGAGAACAAAAGTAAGGAGAAAATGACGATCAGCACAGCAGCTTGGTAGCTGGTTGGCATGTGTAGAATCGCTTAACTGTTGCTGCTGCACACTTGTATGACCTGGGGCAATGTTTAGGCTCTCTGTGCTTTAGATGCAGTCTTTTAAAGACTATGAAATGATAATAGTCTCTTCTTAGCAACATGGTTGTGAGAGGAGATGACAGAATCTTCGTGGTGAGTGAAGGGACTCTGCTTGTGAAAACTTACACACTATACAGAAGACTTAGTAAATGGCATGTACTTGTCTTCCTAGGCTTTTATTGCCAGGATGTGTGGATTAAACAATGTGATTAGCATCTGCCATGTATAATTCTTATTCTTTCATCTTCCAAAGAAAGCGGAAAAAGGCTAGAAGTTGCTGCTCTTGAAGTCAGCTGCAAGACAGACACTGACTTCAGCAGGAAAAGGAGAGGGCAGAGCAGCGAAGCTCTTTGCTGCCATTAATAATCTTGGAGGGGGAGGGTGGCAGCTCTGAAGATGAGTTAAGAGAAAAAAGTTCTAACAGTACCAATAGCCCACGGTAAAAAGGATAATATTTGGCTTGCCTTGCTGATGAAGTGTATTTATCCTTCATGAAATATCCCTAGCAGACTTGGAGACTTTTTATTTCAGTTATTCTTTTGCACAGTATTTTTATTACCAAATTGGGGCTTAATCCAAGTCCCCTGGAAACCAATTAGAGAACTCTAACTCCACGGAACTGGATGAGCTTTGATATACGCATTAGATTAAATATTTCTATCCATCAAGGTCCCACCAGTTACTGCATCTTTATAAGTTTCAAACAGTTGCACAACACTTCTCTAAACATCATTGCTGCAGACTCGATCCAGAAAGAATCATTTTAACCGAAATCCTTTTTCAGGTTTTCATGCTGCTCAGGATTTTGTCTCTGCTTATTTGGGGCCATGCTGTACATATTCTTCTCTGTTTACTATCAAGGTGGGGATTTTCTGTTTGTTTTGGGAGTTATTTTTTTGTTTGTTGTTCAATTCTGACAAATCTCAGCATTTATAATAATTTAAATTCTAAATTACTTTTATGGCATTTTTCTTTAAAAAATACTAGTCTACTTGAACAGTTGAATGTTTAATTTTTACATTTGTGTTATGAGGGGAAAAAATACAGATGTGTTGAAGATTTGTAGCTCAGTTTAAACTGGATGACCAAGCCTTGTAGAGGCAGGTAATGCAGCTGCCACTGTGCCAAGCTGAGACATCATTTCATTCTGGAAGTCTCTGATGGCTTTCCCATCCCTGCCAAGGCATGTAGACTGGCGCAGAGACTGTATTTCTTTTGCCTTCTAAATTAGAGTGGAACTTAGGAGTTACTTCATTTCATGTTAGTTACTGTTTTCAGAACTGATTTCAGTTAAGTCCAGTGTTTTTGTCTTGTTAAACACTCCTCAGTCTTTAGCTGCATCTTGGCCCGTAGTCTGCTTTGCCTGAGCAAATTGACTATAGCAAGTTGTACAAGGGTTTCTCTTTGACTTTATTCTCACTCTAATCCCAGTCTTGTGTTTACCTCCTACAAAAATAATTTCCTCCTCCCACCTAAAGAATATCTTGCAATGTTAAAAGTAAAAATTTCTTCTCAAATCAGAAGCATATGGAATTTATGCAATATTTATGTAAACAGAAATCAATGTATCGCTGTGACGTAGCAGTTAAAGTCTTAGCTATGGGTATGACACACAGGATCTGCTTAAAGACCAGCATATTTTTCAACCTCCTGACCATCTACATTTGTCTGGTTTTCACAAAGACTTGTAAAACTGTACACAATTAATGAAAGTACACCAGAAATGCTTCTTCTATACCATAAACCAGATGAATTCAGAATGCTAGAGCATTTAATTATGAAGTAATAATAATCCCCTCCAGCTGGATGCTCCCCACAATCCTGTTCATCTGCTTCCATGCATGAAAAGCTTTTGGAGTCTAACCAAATCTGAGTATTGGTCTATTCTCATATGCAGATCTGCTGGGTACTGGTTTTTTCAGGAGCTGGGCTGCCACTTCTGTTCCCCCCTTAGCTTAAGCATTGCAAAATGGAGGAGCCATGGCACTAGCTCTTCAGGCGTGTGTGAAAAGACGGGTGTTGCACGGTATCCAGAGAAACAGAGAACCACAGCTGCATGCATACCTGTCTCCATATCCTCAGGGAGCTCTCCGGGCTTGGATTAGAGATATCTGGACTGCCCTGGAGCTTTCAAGGATTACTGGCTTCTATTTAGCATCAGGAGCCTTTTTCTTCAAGTCCAGCTGTCCCACAATGAAAGCACTGCCCCATGCTCACCACCTGTAAAAGTGTGCATTTTTGCGTGTCTCGGGCAGCGTTTCCTGTGGCTCTGCTAGCGTTCTGCCCCTAAGTCTTTCTAAAGCTCTGCTTTGTCATTTCTGCCTGCTAGGCATGATGAGAGGGTTTTTTGCTCTTTCTACACCCATCGGGCTCATGTCTGACAGGAATGATATTCTATCAAAAAAACTTCCCTTTCTCTCTGGCTGCATTTTTTTTTTTAACATACTAATTTTCTAATGGTAGAATAAAATGTGCGTATTTTAGTAGATAATGAGCAAGACATCTGAACCAAAGCCCTTTAAAAATCAATGGGAGGATCACTGTTATCTGCAAAGAGTCTTGGATTAATCCCTAGGTCCTTTCATTGACTTGGAGACCCTCAAAAACTTAGCTTGTAACTGAGATGTATTCAACTCTTAAACCCTTGCATGTTAGTGAGCAGGGGAAGTACTTGCTATTAAAAGTACGCATGTAATTCTTAGCAGATCTGAGGCTTCAAATATGAAATGGAACATATGAAAATACATTTCCTTCTTCGAGAGCCTTTAGATTCAATTTTAAATTTGGTTTGAAAACGCTCATTGCTGACAGGAAAACAATTAAGATGGTGGAACAGTGCCGAGGCTTGCTCTGGGTCCTTACTATTTATTACGTTTGTCTACCTCCTTTAACTGCAGTTTGGGTTTTCTTCTTACGAATTCCCAGCTTGTGCATGGCTTGTTTATAGAAGTTACCCAGGGATGCTTAGGGTATTTGCTTTTATCTCCCCATTAGTGCTAAAAGAAGTAAAAGCAAATGATTGGCATAAATTGCCTCTCTTGGCTTGACTTGAAAACTGACCTAGAAACTAAACCAATAACAAACTGCAAGCAACAGCTTTTAAAGGGGCTGTTTAACATCTGCTAGCTTGTAGAAGTTAACCACATCACAAGTCAGCCCAGTCTCCCAAAGAAAATTAAATCGCCCCCCCCAGTTCTGTTCTAAACAGAGGGGTACTTGGGATGTGCATGCAGGGCACCTTCCCTGCGAAAGCTGGAATTCTTACAGCCCTGTGGGATCACCACTACTGTGCCTCTGTAGTATTGCTGGTTTTCTTGTGCTGCCTGTTTTTGGAAGCAGTTGCCTGAGAAACAGAAGTGATTGTGTGTATTCCCAGCTCCAGGAGCAGCCACTTTACCTACCCCTTTCTTCCCCCCCAAAAAACCCACCCCCACCCCCCCTTCCTGCCAGGTATTCTGCCCCAGGGGAAGGCCTTTTCTTCCTCTTGTAACAGGTGACTCTTTAGTTGCTTAAGTAAAACCAATTTTTTTTTTTTTTATAATCAACAGCGCCGGGAAATTTAAAACCTTCAGCAGACAGGGTGTTTTCTTTCTGTTGAAGCTGACTGAAATAACTGTCTGATCTTCTTCATTTTAATTTGAATTACCAGTTCAGCCCCTGCCCAGAGTGGGAATGGGCCAAAATAATTACTATCTGAAAACTGTCTCGTGCAGTGCAAGATGAAATGACTGATAGGTTTTAAGGCTACAGGAAAAAAAATAATCGTCTGCTCTGCTTTCCTTCATTCTGTATGTCATAGGAGCTCACTTAAGAAAGAGCTAAACCATTTCCTAGAGTTCACGGTTACAAATTTTTAGGAAGACAAATGATCCTTGTGCTTCTGTGAGAGTCCGACAGCAGCTCCTCGGCCCGCAGCTTCAGCAGGAGTGCTGAGGACCTCGGGATTTATGGGCATGGCCCATTCCTGGAGGCAATACTGCCAGGCGAAATATTTTGCCCGGGCAGTGCCGAGACTGCTCACATTATCTTTGGGGTTTTTTTTTCCTTTTTATGGGTAAATGAGATCTTTCGATCTGCTGGCCCATTAGACCAGCACCTTCCTATCCTGAAAGTGCTAATTAATTGTCTACCAATCTGAAAAACTAAGCTGCTTCTGAGAACTGCTTAGCTGCTATTGTTTCATATAACACCTATTACAAAACCTCTATGGTGCTTACTTTGTATCTAGACAGCTCTAATCTTAACTTGATGGTCACTTGTATTTTTCATATACCTGTCTTGGAGATTGGATCTTGGGAAGGAAGATTATACACACAGTATTGTCAGCTTCCATTGACTTACTGTAAATCTCTCAATATTTTTCTCAAAACCCTTAGTTGTTTGAATCATATGATTACGTGAGAAGCTTAGCTTTCATTACAAAACCATTTCTAGCATACCCGGCTGCCAATGAAGCTTGAAGACCTGTATCCTAAGGGCTCCAAAACCAAAAAGCAAATAAAATGTCTCCCATGTATTTAAAAATAATAGAAGAAAACTCCTAATCCTAAAAAAAATTCTCTACTTCTGGCCATTAGAATTTCTGACTGGTTCAGATTGATGACATTGAGGTGGGGATTTACCAGTAAAACCACAGCAGCAAGGCTGCTGCTCTGACTCGGGCAGCAGTAAGCAGGTAGGTGCGGAGAAGGAGGAAGAATTTGAGAAGGAGTGACAGGTATTTTTTGCACAGAAGACTATTGTCTTATAAAAAGTTCTATTAAAATGAGTATAAGAAATCTGTTTTAAAGCCCAGATGTTTCTAAAGGGTGCCTTATCAGAAAATACCAAGGTGAAACAATACAAAAGTGTCACTCAATATGTGGATGACCGATGTAGAATATAAATCTCATAACCTAATGGCTTTTGGAAGCAAAGATTTTGCAAGACAGAAGAACAGTCACTGGGTGCAGTCTCTGCCATTGCAGGTGCAACATTTTATANTCTTGTAGTGAGGGGCCCAAAGATTTCTTATTGAAATCCATCTTGAAAGCAGGTAGGCTTTGCTTTTCTGTTTCTCTTTCTCTACTTTCTCTTCTTCCCCTTTCCTCTGATCTCCTCTTTCCCTTTCCCGCTTGATTGTCACCATGATCAGAATCTTCTTGGTTTCAGCCCAAAGTTCTCTGATCGGTATGGAAGATAGACTTTTACAGTGAGAACCATGTGCTGGATGATGTGAATTTGAATCTCTTTTTAGTTTCTAATGTGAATGTATGATACAACATTATATTTCAAGAAATGTATGAGTTTGCATACAAAGGCATGAAGATTATTGAATAATAAAGAAGGTGTATTCGCAATTACGGGAACAAAATCTTGTACTAAAGGTTTAATCCTGCTCTTGATTCTGATCTTAATATTTTCAAAAGCTTCCATGTTTGTTTTTTTCTTTTATACTGTAGTTAATATTGTGGAATTTGCTGGGATTTCATATACTACACAGAGTTATATGGACTTATAACAAAAACAGTCTTCAGCTGCGGAACTGTGGCTTGCTTATGCTTGTGCTGAGGATTATCCTGTCCTCCCAACAGAAAATCCTGCAAGACAAGGACCTAAAAGTACCCTTCGCTGCCCCCATCTTAAATCTACAGAGGTTGGTTTTTCAGAGGCAGATATACCAAGGTATTTACCCACCTTGATTTTTCGAATTCCGATTTCTGCTTTTGAAAATCATTCCCAAGGTCTGATACCTTCTTAAGGCCTTGCATGTTTTATCTGTATTTGAAAGACTTAATTTCTGCATGGCAACACTAGTGTTTCTCCTTTTTTTTTTCTGAAAAGAAGATATAAGATTGAATGAAAAAAACCCAATTTCTGCCTCCATGTCCCCATCTTGTCTCCCAAATGTTTCTCAGACTCCGTAGGCAGAGGTATTGCTAGCCTAATATGCTCTCTCAGAAAGTCAATGTTTGTTTCTAATGCCCAAAGCATACATTCTCAGTAGCCTCGTTTCCAAATCTTAAAAAAAAAGATTTTGAAAGCTTTTTCAAAATTTAGAAAAATCTACTGATCTTCTCTTTCTGTTAATTTGTCAAGTTGTGGTTTGAATCCAATTCTACACAAGCATCCACGACATCCTGTGTCAGAGCTTCATATTTAATTACATTTTTAAAAATCCTTTTACTTTTATTTGGTTTAAACAAACAAACAAAAATCTGCCTTCCTTTTGGTACTCGATAAACACCTGGTTGATTCTTACATAGTCTGTGTAAGTTGTAGATTTTAATTCATTTCAAGGATCTATCTTTGATTAACTGAAATTTTAGTTCTGAAAATTTATTCCACAGACATATTCTTTTTCTGAAAACTTGGCAGGGGAACCAATGGGGTTTGCCTATTTTTTTTTTTTTCTTTTGGAGGGGGGTAGGAAGGAATTAATTGAAAATTGGTTTTGCTTCTTATTTTGGCAGTAAGGTTTTAGATTCTGGGGTATTGTGATGATCTGAATTTTGGTCACATCATACGTTTCATAGTTTGAGTCTTCAAAGATGACATATATGCCTAAGTCTTATGAAAACTTTCCCTGCACTTGCTAGGGAAGGTCCATACTGAGTCAAACAACTGAGGTAACAGCAAGGTTCCTCTCTTACACAGGCAATTACCTGCTGGCCAAACGCATGAAAGAGAGAAATTTATCCATGCAGTGAGAAATTTACCTGAATTTATCTGAGAGCAAAGACGACTTGCTATTTGCAAGAAAAATGAAGCGTAAGAGACTCAGATATGACAAAAAGATAGAAACTGCATTGCCAGAAGGAAAGAATCCTGATACGACGAGGATTTACCTGTTACCTGGCACTATCTGAGCCATGGCAAGGGGGGATGTGGATCTGCAAGCAAAAGGCGAGGCAGGCATTGCAGGATGAGAAGACTGATGTTTTATTTGGAATAGAAGGCAAAGGACTAAGACACATTGGGGAAAGGCAGGAGTAAATCGAGTCCAGAGCAAACACTTGCCAAGGCATGCCTGCCTCTAGACTTTGGAATGGGACTCAAGATACCCGAATTATGCCCTGCCCGAACGATGCCATTCCTGTGTCACTGCAACCTCTGGTGAAGAGCGTGTATCAGTGTTGAGTCAGGCAGAGAAGGAAAACCAAGATCATTATTTACTATTTCAAGTAGCGGAGGACTGCAGCATAGCTCTAAAGTACAGCTCTTACCATAATGCCCCGTAATGAAATTTCGTGGTTTGTTTCCTTTTCTTAACAGGAAACTATACAAGCACACACACCATCAAACAATATTGTTGAAGGACTGCTGAGATTAGAAAGTCTTAAAAACTAGGAAATACTTGAATAATTTGTGCAATCTTTGTTCAGTCTTTTTGTGCCTTTGCCTGAGGAAAGCTTTCAATTGCACGATTACTTGCCCTATGTTCTGTTGCAGGCACGGAAGGGGACTGCCTTGGCGCCGGCCGAGCGCGGTGTCTGCTTCGGCTCTGCACTAGGCGACACCAGGCAGGTGTCACTTCTTACCGGTGGTTTTTCACTCTGTTCTGTTTCAACTTCGTTTTGCTGAGTTAAAGATAGCAATTCATGCATACCGGCGTTAACTAGTATTTCTGGAATGTACAGTCACTTTACTGGCTAAACTTTGCCCAACTTGTTGGAGAGAAATAGGCAGATTTTGTGATAAATTTAAATAGTCTAGAAAGAACACAGTTTGCAGTAATTTACATTACTCATTAGCCAACAAAGCTAATCTCTGTGTATTTTGTCTAGTAAAGAGAGTTGCTAAGAAAACCATGGATGCAAAATTAGAAGAAATTAATCTACAGGAGTGTAAGTAACAATGGATGAAAAAAAACTTGTTTCCAAATTATGCCATACTTCCAAGTATTGTTTTAAATAATGGCCTTTAAGGTTGAGAAAAATCCCTAAGTCCCTTTATTCTGCATCTGCCTCCACTAATAGCAGTAGAATGCATACTACGATTATGCACGTAACCCAAGGCTATTTTCACATGAGACATCATCATCATCATCATCTGTTGAACCACATAATGTGACTTCAAACTCAGTTCAGCACCTGAATTCCCCAAATGGGTGTGTTAACAGAAAATTTTAGAGAACAATTGCTTCCCCTTGTACCTCACCAAATCCAGCTCTCTGGACACTAAATAAAGCATGTAAATGTTTGGACAAGAGCCTTTCAGATAATTTCAATTGCTACTAGATGTAAGGGGGTTAACACAATACCGGTAATGCTCTTTCTGTGTCATTCCAGCCCCCATTATTTTTGCAGGATATCAGAAACCTGCACAGCAGGACAAGAGTCTTTCATACAAAATGTGGATTTAAGATTATAATTGCTTGCGGTCATTCTGCAGTCTGTTCCCCTAGCTGTTTGCAAATTAAGGTACGATTCGGCGCAAGTGATGTTGGCAGGCTGCTTACCTTCAGACAGAAACGTTGTTATTCTCGTTTTTCTTTGCTAAGCTGTTACATCCTGCTGCTGCTGCTGCTGAGTACCGACACAGCCGTAGTCTATTGGTAATTACCTGGCCACTGGTTATTCACAAAACACTGGTGAAACGACGTTTGGGGGAGGATGACCTAACATATATGACTAATGTTTAGATCTNGCGGCCGGGGCAGGGACGGGCCGGGGAAGAGGCTGCCGCCGCGGCGCGTCGGCGGGAGGCGAGGAGCGGAGCGGTCGGGCGGGCAATGCGCTGCCGCAGCTCCCTCTCGGCGCAGGCGGCAGCCTTGTGCAACCAATATGGCTGCGTGCGCCCGCGAATGAAAGGAGGCGCTTGGAGCTGAAGCCGTCTTCCCCCACCCCCTTCTCGCCCCGCGGCCGTGTGGCCTGTAGCGAGCGGAGGAGAGAAGTTGTCCGGGCTGCCCCGCGGGGGGGTGGGGGGTGCCCGGGAGGCGGCGGCGGCGGCGGCCCTTCCCGCAGCTCCTGCTCCCGGCTGTCCCCGGCNGTTAACACAATACTGGTAATGCTCTTTCTGTGTCATTCCAGCCCCCATTATTTTTGCAGGATATCAGAAACCTGCACAGCAGGACAAGAGTCTTTCATACAAAATGTGGATTTAAGATTATAATTGCTTGCGGTCATTCTGCAGTCTGTTCCCCTAGCTGTTTGCAAATTAAGGTACGATTCGGCGCAAGTGATGTTGGCAGGCTGCTTACCTTCAGACAGAAACGTTGTTATTCTCGTTTTTCTTTGCTAAGCTGTTACATCCTGCTGCTGCTGCTGCTGCTGAGTACCGACACAGCCGTAGTCTATTGGTAATTACCTGGCCACTGGTTATTCACAAAACACTGGTGAAACGACGTTTGGGGGAGGATGACCTAACATATATGACTAATGTTTAGATCTTTTGTTTGAAAACTTTCATTTTTTGCAAATTCTAGTGGACAAAGCCCCAAACAGTTATTATTTTGACATTTTGCTTTTTCTGGCTTAGGATGAAGTCAATCTTGACGTTCGAAGCTGCCGGCCGGTGAAGACCCCGGCCCCCCCAGCAGTACCGCGACCCCCGCCAGCAGCCGGCCGCTCCCGCGGGTCTCCCACCCTCCAGGAGAGGGCAGTGGCAGGGCCCGCGGCGCGGCCGGCGCCCGGCCCAGCCCGGCTGCGGGCCGCCAGGGCGGGGGAGGCCGGCAGCCCCCGTCCCCGCCGCCGGGGAGGAGCGCCGCCCCGCCGCGGGAGCCTTTGTCTCAGCGCCGAGACACTANAGTTGTTTCGCTTCCCCGGGGGGGCGGAAAGGAGGCGAGAGGGGCGCCAGCTGGAGGAGGAAGAGGAGCAGCAGCAGCCCGTGACGGCGGCTCGCCCCCCGTCTGCCTGAGGGGGAGCGCGGCGGCGGCTCCCGGCCCGGAGGAGGAGGAAGAGGCAAAACCGCCCTCGGCCCAGGTCCTGCCCGAGCTCCGCGCCTCTCCCCCGGGACGAAGTTTCGCCGGGGGCCGCTGCGGGAGCGCCGGCTGCCGGAGGAGGGCGGCCGGCGGCGCCCCCCCCTCGGCCCGCGCCTCCCCGGGGGCGGCGGTGGCGAAGCGGCGGGGCCGGGGGGCGGCGGCGGTGCGCGGCCCCGGCGGGCGAAGTTTGGCCGGCGACGGCCTGCCGCGGCCATGGAGCCGAAGCACAAGGAGCTACTCGCCCAGTGCCGCCAGAGCCTGGCGCAGGCCATGACCGAGGTGGACAAGGTGGTGGAGCTGCTGGAGGCCGCCGGCGCCCTCGGCGCCCGCGACCTGCGCGACCTGGAGGCGGCGGGCGGCGGGAAGGCCGAGCTCCTTATCGCCCTGCTGCTGGCCAAGGAGCGGGACCACTTCCAGGACCTGCGAGTGGCCCTGGAGAAGACTCAGCCCCACCTGCTCTCCATCCTCTACCTGAACGGCGTGGCGGGGGCGCCGGCGGCGGCCGAGACCGCCGGTGAGTGGGGCCGGGGGGCGCGGGGCCTGCGGGAGGTGCGGAGGAAGAGGAGGAGGGGGGCAGCGGCTGCCCCCGCCCACCCCCGTAGGGGCAGGGGGCAGGGGGGCGGCCGGGCAGCGCGGGCGCCCCGGGGCTCCCCCTCCTGAAGGTGGGAAGGGAGCGGGGCGGCTGCGGGCGGGGGCCCTCCTTTTCCGGGCGGCGGGGGAACTCGCCCCTGTTTGCACTTGGGGTCTCGATTCTTGTTTTGGGCTCCCGACCCCTTTTCCTGTCTCTTCTGGCGGGCGCGCTGGTGCTGCTCCCCGAGAGGTGCCGCGGATGCTGTGCGGTGCCCTTAGGAGAAGCCACCCCAGCCTGGTTCTTGCTGCTGCTCCCACCCCCTGAAGCCGGGTGCCGGTTGGGGGCCAGGGAAGAACGGACCCGAAGGGCTTTTCCTCCCTTGAGCTCCTCTGGGGCCGCCGGTGGTGTTGAACAGTCGCTTCTGGACCGGGCAAAGCTGAGAAACTCCCCCCTGCAGCCAGTCTGCTGGAACAGGCTGGCTGGCAGGACTCCAGCAGATGTGCGTTTGAATAAATACTGTAACTATTTTTCTCCGGACAAACATATGTTTGTTTGAGGCTATATTGTTGTAACTCTTCTTGCTGTCTAGAACAGGAAAACAATTGATTTAACTGCAAATCCAGACGAGAAGAATTTGAGTGTAAACCTTCTCAACTAAGTTGGGCTTTGACCCACAGGTCTTCCCCTATTCTCCTCCCTCCAAAACAAGCCACAGTCTACTTTTATGTGGGCAATACCAGGCTTTAAAATAATAATAAAAGAAGAAAGATTTGGTGGTAATAAACAAGGCCTTGCAAGTGCAGCTGTGCTTCTAGATGAGAAACACTTCAATTGAAGTAAATGGTAATTCTGTATTATAGTTTACAGATAAAAAATACGTAGTTGTCCAAGTGATGTGTAAATGTTCTCTTCCAGAGTGTGTTTAAGTTGACTGATTCAAAAATGTGGGGTGTCTTTTTGGTTTTGTTTCCAGATTTGGGAATTGCAGGGTGACTACCTGTTTGCATGAGGAGCTGCGCTGGGAGGGCTTCCTGGCTCTTATAAACGATACCATTCCTTTAAGAAAATAAAACCCTTTAAGAGCTGCTTCCATCTGGAAAATAGTGCTTGCATGTGCAGTTGCACTGTGTACTCTGCCCTTATTTGAATTATGCTGTTGATGCTAGGAGTTTGGTAAACACAAAAAAATGGTGAGGGTCTTATGTTTTGTTTTATATCAGTGTATTATAGTGTATGGCCTTTTCTAATGAATATATGGCAGGACCTCACAGGATGGGGAAAAATGGACTGAACAATAGACCTCAACACTTCTAACATTATGTGGTCTGACATCAATAGGAGATGAGGGCACTCGCTGCCTTTCAGAATGGGACCCATGATGTTTTTTGTATGATTAAATTAATGCTCGGTCTTGTCTTGTTGAGAAGAGGCATTAATAGTACTGGGCTGCTAACATTCCCTAGCCTTAAAAACAAAGGTGTAAAACATGAATGGCAGGAAAAAATGAAGTAGGTGTTGGATATAGTAATACTCTTTATTTTTAAAATACAAGTCGAAATTGCAAAACGTCTCGCAACACTGAGCTCTCAAGGGAAAAGTAGTTTGATTGGCAAAATGAACTATATCCTCGTTGACTGAATGCGTTCATGAGGCTAATCTGAGTTAAATTAACATCTGTGTGGGGAAGGATGTTCCCCTGACGTCACGGGTTTTACAATTTTATTGCTTTCATTTATCAGTAGTAATAAAGAGCTGACTTTGAGCGTTATGGTTTTGTTTCCCTTGCGATAAACATGTTTACAAATTAGTACACAGGAGATTGCTAACAGTGAGCTTAAGAATAAACCGTCACGCACATAGGAAGGTAAAGAACCTAAGCCTTCAAACACTGTTATATATATTCCAACTTTATTCATCTGGGGAGGTCTCATGGTAACTAGTCATGAGGCTGCCTGTGTGCCCACTGAATGCCTCTGAAAAATCCTGGTCTATGTGCGAGTTTGTCCTGGATGTGTTATGCAAAGAATTAATGTTTGAGTGTAACTGTGGTAGAAAGGTCCTTGCTTGAACCTGTGTTCAGATGTAATTGGGTTTTACTCTAATATCTCCTTGTAGGAAGTACGACCACCCATCTGCTCCTCTCATGCCATTTAGGAGTTTTATTCCTTTTTACTGGGGATGTTGATGGCTGATGAGTCAAGTCATTTTTTGTTCTTTGGGTGTAGTGGCAAACTGTAAACATGGTAGCAAGGAGAACTGTTCGATTCTGTATTTAAAATTCTTAAGTGAAACAGTCCTCAGTGTATATTACGTAAAATGCTTCTATTCTTAAAGGCAAAAAATATGTATCTTAAACATCCCTTTAATTGAACCTATCCAGCTGAATTCATTTTTAAAGTTACCATTAGTGTATGAAAAAATGACAGTTTACAGTGGTACACTTAATTTTAGTATTGTTTGGAAAAGGAAGCTAATATAAAATACAACCCCTGAATGCTTGTTGGAGATGAAAATTATTTATGACTAATAACACCTTGTAATAGTGTTTGCTAATTTCTTTTTCCAGTGTGCTGCTGTTGTGAGGGAAATGGGAAGGTAATCAGCAACATAATTTTGTTCAAAGTTGCAGAATTAAGCATACAGTCTGTTCACTACACTAGCACGAGTGATTCTACCCATTCCTTCCATTTTAATGCACGCATAGTGTACCATTACTTTGTGTTTTACTTTGTGTTCTTTTCCTTCTCATTTTAAATATTGTCTCCTATTGGACTTTAAAGGTGATACGTAAACTTGGATGGAAACTCAGGCTGTTATTTATATCAACAATTCTTGTGGCTGGCTGGGCAATGTAGAGCTGACACAAGTATTTATCTACACAACACGGAGGGAGGTAAACAGCTGGTCTGACTGCTAAAGGGAAAGAACTGGGGTCCTAGTAACTGCCGAAAGACTTCCAGTATGGATAACTCTGTATTTACGTTAGAAGGAGCTTGCTTTTCTTTGTAGTTTCCCCCAGTTCAGTCCCTGTTTAAATATATTTGTCTTCTATCGTAGCTTCTAATTGCTTGTTTTAAACCTAAAACTGTGTAGTGGTTTGTGGACGACAGGTTCTCCAATAAAATGTATATTTTTTTTAAGCTTGTTTCGTTTCTAATTTGAGTAGTGTGCCCAACAGTGTTAGTAAACAGTGCAAAATCTAACAGGAAACTACCTTCTGTCAAACCACAAGCTAAACAAAGTGCAGTTTGCTCTGTTTTACTTAGTCATGTTCAGAGACTTTAGTTCTTCCTTGAGTAAGACCTTCGATTACTACATTACGTTTTTGTGTAAATGTTTCTGTGAGAAGTCGGCTCTGTCCATGTGAAGGTGACCATTTGGCTGATTTAAAATCTCCCAGTACTTTGCACAGGGACTAATTATTTAAGTAGTGTGCCAAGTGCTTTTATTTATTTATTTTGGGGTGAACTGCTGGATTATTCTTAAATACTTGATTTGGCAAATTACCTCCATCATGCACGTGAGAAATTCTGTGTCTTGACAGAATAACATATCCCTTCTAATGTGGAAATAAATGACTTCTGAGCATTCAGTTATCTCTTAGATACCTTGCTAAGCAGATAATATTTCATTTTTAGAGTTGATATAATGTGAATTTTGTGACATAAAATGTGTCCAAGACAAGATACTTCATTGTGACAAGTACTATTAAAGACATATTTGCTTTTAAATGTAATTAACGGGCTAGAACAAAAATCTGATGAAACTATGTAGTCTTTAGACTGCTTCAGATAAGGTAGAGCTTTGTACTTACATTTTTGTGGTATTAAAAAAGTGGGAAAAAGGCGGGTTTGATTGTCAAGCTTGGAATTTGTTTTTGAGATGAAGTTGTGGGGCTACTAAGGTGCTCCTAGTGCTTTACCCTCAAGCTGAGTAGACTGTTGAAGTTAAAAAGCTTTGCTGCTGGTTTCACAACTGTTAAACTTTTAGGTTCACAGTTTCCTTTTATATTAGCAGTTGGTCGCCTACTTTTCTGTACCCATACAGCTGCGATCAGTGAGTGTGCGTCTGTAAGCTTAACCATAACATAATGGCTTTTTTACTGTAAGGATTTTGCACCATTTTGGATTTTAAAAGCAGACCGTATTAGGCTTTAGAGGTGTTTTACTTAACAGTTTCAAGATCGGAATTTGAGTTTTAAAACTTCAAAATTTAAAATTCCAAATTGATTGCATTTTTAAAAAGGTCCATAAGGGGTCAAGAAGGAGAGAAGGAAGATGGTTGTAGATTGACTTTGAAAGTTTTCCTTCTATTATTTAATAGGACTTATTTTTCTAACTGTGTTTGGTCAGAGATCAAGTGTTAATTTCCAGTCCAACAAGTAAATGTGGGCATTTATAGGAGTAGGAAAAAGTTAGGTTTCAAACTTTTATAGCTTTTTAGAGGGATTATATCAACTTCCTCCCTCTGCTTTATAAAAAAAATGAGCGAGTTGTTTCAGACAATACTGGATTTGAAGTCACGAAGTTTATTTTTAAATATTGCAAAGTCTTTCAGCATATTTAAAAACAAACACAAAAGGCAAGCTCTGTATGTATGAATTTAGGAGATGGAGGCCTGGGACTCACTTCTCTTGCTGGCAGCACCGAGGAGACCCACAAGAAACGCAGTCATTCCGGGGTTGTCCCTGAGGAGCCGGGAGTGTGACCGCCCGGGGCTGGTGCTGGGGCCTCTGCCTTATGCCCCCTCTTCCCTGTCCCCCACAAAATGTTGACTGGTGACTGGCGAGAGGAGCTCACCGTCAGGAGTGAGAACTTGAGCTAGCGAGGAGCCGAGAGGCTGTGTGGAGGAAGGGTGTGAGATGTGGAGGTGGGGTGCGGTGCCCTGTAGGAGCAAGCGAGAAGAAAGGGGGGCTGGGGAGGCTGTGGGGTGAGGTAGGGGAAGAAGGCAGTAGAAGTGCTCGGAGAAGATGAGAAATAATGCTGGAAGTGTGCCTTCCCTGGGAAAGGAGGGAGGGAAGAATGAGGAGAAATTGTAAAAGCATAATTTACTGACTCAAGGACCGAACTGACAATTTTGCAATTAAGTACAATTTACACTCCCTTCTGTCCCTGAAAATTGAAGAGTGGGAGAAGTAGAGCAGAGTATGTCTGGGTTTTTCCAGACCTGTTATTAGTTCCCAGGGTAGCTTTGCAAGCCTTGTTACAGGATTTCTTAAACTGTGCAGATGAAAAAGCAGGCAGCGTTCAGAAGTCACACTAGGAGAAGTACAGGTCTTCAGCAGCGCTGAGCAGTAATTAAATGTGATAAAATATCCAGTGCTAGTTTTGTAGTATCTGTGTCGTCTGATGAGCTCAGATTTGTGGTATCTCTTGGAATCGCCAGGCTAAAAAGATGCAGGACGTTTGTGGCATGTGTCTGGACGGGTATTCCCAATGAAATGTCTAATATTAAGTGAATTAGCAGCCTCTCAACCCCAAAGAAGGATATATGTGTTTTAATAATTCACAGATCCCAAGGGTGTTCTCAATTAAATTTTTGCTGTGCTCAGAGAGGGGGTGGAAGGAAAGCTGGCCACAGTAAACTCATGGGGACACAGTTTTCATCAGTGTAAAAAGAATAATAATAATTTTTGTGGTATCAGTGCATACACCTATTGAGCTGCTTTGGACACATGCAGGACTTGGTGTCTTACAAAATTACAGAAAAGAGGAGAGACATACGTTTTTGAATGGTTCTTTTAGTTTGTTACTTCTATGAGTATCCTGAAATAGAAGCAGAAATTTAACTTCCAGACACTATCAGTAAGAAAAGCCAACAACTTTCTGTAACTAGCTCCTTAGTTATTTTTTAAAGCTAAAGATTGCCTGTCTCAGAGGTCTCAGATCTTTAGCTTGATTTAACTGCTGTTCTCAGTCTCATTGTTGTCTTGTAGCTTTAACCAGTGTTGGTTGCTGTGAGTTTTTTGGACCTTTGGTCTAGATAGCGAAGACCACAGCCACCGCACGGGTAGTGGCTTTGGGCTTTCCAGTTCTGTTAGCAGCTTGCAATTTGAGCTAAGTATATTTTTTTATTTTTCTTTTCCTTTGCTGCTTGCCTTTACCACTTTCTGTTCTTTTTTTTTTTCTTTGTTTCTTTCAATTGCTTCTTAGCTTCCCTTGCTCCTGTTAAATCTCTTTATCTTTCTTCCTTTAGTCCTAATTGTTATTTCAATTATTATTTTATAGCATTACAATTCTTTATTCAAAACCCTGGTCATTAGAAAGATACCAGTAAGTCTTGATAAATTCCTTCTACTTTTCACTTTTTTCTAACAATTTTTACGCTGTAAAATCTCAAGGACAGAGGTTTCATCTTTCAGAGCTGTTCAGTCCTTCGGTCCCCAGCATGTTTTGGGTGTTACAGTGTGAAGCAATTAGTTCCTGTTTGTTGGGTTTTTTTTTTTTTTATATAAACAATCTTGAAATGCTGTACATATAATAAAGTGAAAACATTTCCTTATGTGAAGTGTTCATGGCATTACGAGATGGTAAAACTCGTTAGTGTGTATAACATTGTATGAGATGAGCTGTAGTAATGAAGTTAAGGCATTTAGGTTTCTATGACTTTCCAAATTATATTGAGTAGTTAATGCTGAAACATTATTTGTGACCTTCTAGATGGAAGTCATTGGCTGCTTTCTTGTCAACGGTGATAATTCAAAACTGAATCGATCTGGTGTAGGAGCTGGAAATGACACCGCGACCGAGCGTTGAGGCTAACCAATACTTCTCTAATGAAAGTGTGAAGGAAGGGTGCAGTCCCCTGAAGAGACGAGTGGTGGTAGTGCATCTGGAGTGTTGGAGCCTGCCTGGCTCCTCCACAACAGCCTTATTTTGAAGTTCTCAGTGTTACTCTGGTATATTAATTCTTGTCAATGCAAGATAGAATTACTAAGATGTTGAAGGAGGCCCATAGTACTATAGCTTAGAAACCAGTTCAAAACACCTAGCGTACCATGTTTGCTGTATAATTGGTATATTTGTATGCTTGCCATAGGCTGTGGTGCGCCGGCAGGTGTGTCGGTGGTGACAGGTGGTAATACCAGCATCCCTTGCTGTTGTAGCTAACAGATAAGGTTAAATTTGGGAATTCCTGTTGTAAGCTGTTGTGCAAGAGGAGTCTGTCCACAGGGCAACCTTTGCAGGCTTGAGAAGCTGGTGATAGCAGATGGGGTACCTAGAATTCATGGGTCTTGAAGAAGCTGATGGAAGCATTTGGCCACTTGGGGTGAACACTTAAGGATATTTTTCTCGACAATGTGTGATTTCTGGGCAATACAGAATAACTTACTAGAACTGGAAGGCTCCTCTTACCAAAACTGGTGTGAGAGGAATTTAAGAGCAGGCTATTTTACATATATATATATATAACCCCCCCCACCTTCTTCCTCACAACTTCTAAAGCCTCCAATTTCACACAATTCCTGGGTTGAATTGCTTAGCTGCTGTTTGTATTGTAGAATTTTTTTTTTTTTTTTCTTTGAGGTGGCTGCTAAAGGAATTGAATTTTAAATAGGCCATATAGTCCTGATTGAGAAGCTTTCCAGGCATGCAACTGGCCTGTAGCTGGAGAGAGAAAGCAAGTGAGAATGTGAAACCAGTAAGTGTTTCAGCTGGAGAGTTGGGGGGATTGGGTAAAGAGGGGCAATCTCAGGGTTAGTTTTTGGCAGACTTTTTACATAATTGTCAATTTATTGTGTATTCAGATGATAAAACAAGAAATTCTCCTCCTTCCCACCCCCAAACCCTCAAAGCCAATGTTCTTTAAACTTATTTCTAAGTTAGCTTTCCTAAAAATCCAGTAGGGAGCATTCACTCTTATAATTATTAATATGCCTTGTGACAACTTTCTTGTCTCTTGTGCCCCCTCTCCTTTCACCTTGACTTTTTATTCTACCTGAACATAATTGCTGATTCATGAACATGCTTATTATTCATGTGCTTACCTTCCAGCATGTGAGTAATCCCCGTTTATATGCATTAGGTTAGGCATGTGCAAGTGTTGGCAGGATCCAGGCCTTGCATACTAAGCTCTTTGGATTAGACAATGTCTTCAGTGAAGTACCGCTTGTACGCTTGGGCCTCAGTACGTGAGGCTGATGGCTGCTTGCTTCTCAGTAGTGCTCAAAATGGAGTTTGTGTAGGGAAACGTAGCTGTAGTATAGGTTGATGTATTTTTCTTGAGGATTGATGTAAAATGTAGTTGGAATTCTGGACTCATTTGGTGCAAGTGAGCTATGTCCTGTTGATGTTGGTGCACCAAAATCCTTGCTTTTCAAGTCTGTTCTTTCTTTCTGAAACAGACAGGCCGGCAGGTGTGTGTATGTATGGTTTTCTTTAAAAGCATCAGAACTTTTGGATTGGGGAAATAAAGCTGCTGTGGTAAATATCCATGTCAAAATTACTATATACAGCTGCTAAATTGCTATGTAGATGTTTGTGTGTTATTTTAATAAGCATAAAATTATATTTTCCTCCTTTATTGTTTCTGTTTCTTGTTTATATTTGTTTTTCTTGTGGATAGCTTTCTCCTGTTGCATGCTTTTGTGGAAAAATAACTCTAGGAAGAGATGGTTTTGGGACTCGGGTAACCATGTGATCTTGCTCTTTTGGAGCACTTAAATAATTTCAGCTCATCTTTCTCACTTACGATCATCTTGCAGAAAGAGGGATTGATTGAGTTGTTGGGAGCTCTTCAGCTAGAAGTCGACAGCAGATTGACAGATCTGGTTTTAGTGACTTCTTTCTTTCAGGAAAGCTTCTTGTTATGCAGCTTTAAAGTTCTCTTAAACACTTCATACATGATCTTGTGAACATTTGCAATGATTTTTAAGAAGGTCTGCTTTGCATTTAGATCATGACGATGTTCTGTTTTTCAGGGGGTCTGCAAGTGTGTTTGTGTTTAATGGTGGTGAAATCAGGTTATCTAAAGGTTTTTTTGAGACTATATGCATCACCACAATGAAAATATTCAGGTATTAACTTCACTTAATCTTTAAAGTAATCATGAATGCCTGGTCTGGTTTTTCCCTTCTGAATGGTTTTCAGAAAGAGTGATGTTATTTGAGAGCTTGCTTAACCTTTAATTGAAGATGGGGCGTGTTGTATTTTTAACAGATTTGCTCTTTCATTTTGTTAAAGGCCATTTGTCTTAAGTAGGTGTGGTTAAACAATATTATAAAAAGCTTAAGTCGTAAACAAAAACAAAAAAACCTGAACAAGCCTTAAACAATAGTAGGCCTTCCCTTGTAATTGATCAGCTGGCTTGTTGTTGTCATCAGCTGCTCCATCATGTAGTTCTTGAGTTGGGCTAGACTCGGAATGAGCTGTGTAGGTACAACCTGAATTTTAGAAATAATAAAATCACAAAAAGCAATACTAAAAATCACGGAAGAGGTATTCTCAAGAGGGAATTCACTTTCAGTTATATTGTTTTCACCTTAGAGTGTTGGTATTTTTTTTTCCCTTTTAATAGAAAGGAGTATTAAAAATACAACTTTCTTGTTCAGCCTCTTTTCTGCTCTCTGTGGCAATGGTCCTTGGGATGCTCACATTGCTTGTTTGTTTCCCCTTTCTTTAGATATGCTGCAACAGCTTTCCTTTGATGCTCTGCCAGTGCGCAGGCAGCCTTTGCTTTTTTTTGCTGGAGAAATGTAAGTTTCCGAGGCTTCTAGTTGCCATTAGAGCATATTAGGAAAGGACACTTTCTGTAAGATGCATTGACTACTTCTTTAAGTTAAGGTTCTGATTAGTCTGCCTTAATGGGTTAAAAAGCCCCCGCTATACCCCATTGAGTAACATGAGGCTGACAGGTATAGACTGCAGACATGAACTTTGAGATATTTCATGAGTTATTTTTCTAAATCACTGGCCTTGAAAACGTGTAGGCCAGCACTTTAAGGTACACTACAGTAGCTCATAATTCAAATATATTCATCTGTTACCCTGGTTCATGAACCTTTCTTGTTTTTCTGGCACCTTTGCAGTAGTCAGGAGTATTTCATGAACTGCATTGCTGCAAGTGGCAGAGCAGTGTTTTGACTGAGCAGGAGAACATTCCTTGATAACGCTGAGAAGCAGTATTGGATACTGAGGTCAGAGATACTTTCTGCCTCCAGTTTATAGGACTTGATAGGATATCAAGAGTATTGGCATTATTATGAAAATCAGTAAATACATGAAGGACATCTTTGTCTGGCATGGCTGGTGATGGTGCTGTTCTGTACAACGTTGTTTGGCTGAAACCTGTGTGTAATGTGTGCTGGACTGGAAGAAAACACAATATGTAAATGTTAAGCTGTTTTTCTGTCTCTGGCTGAGCCGATCTTCAGTGATATGCTGCGCACAAATGACTTGCGTAAAATTTCATTTGCCGGGGAGTATCCCATTATATTGTCTAGAATGTCAAATCTCAATTCAATTTTAGTGCCAGCTATAGCAAATTCATTAAGTGCTGCAAAAAGCCAGGTTGTTAGTGTGGTTTTGGTGCTGAACTTTTACTCTTTTGGGGTCTCTGATTTCCTCCTTTCCAGTGATAACCGGAATGTAAAGGCAGACTGGTGAAAACTGTGAGGATTGCAGCATGGCTGTTGCCTGGCTATGGTGATGCAGTGAGCAGTTTACTGTGTGTACTGTGCTATACAGTGTGCTCCCACGTAAGGAATTTCAGGGTGCTACACTGCATGTTGCTCAGCATCTCTGGAAAGTTAAGTCCTTTTTTAATTCTTCTGCATCTCTGCATTGCAACAATACAGTGTCGAGTTTATTGGTTTTGCTCTGAATCTGCTTAGCTTTCTCGTGGACATATGAGCCAGATCGTATCTGAGGGTTATAGTAGCTGATGTAGGGAATCCACATAAAATGTCCTGTGAATTCATCTCATCAAATGCATTTATATGAGTATGTTTATGCATGCAAACTTTTAATACATGCTGCTTTAGTAATGAAAAACACTTTGGGGGGAAGAAATTTTTATATTGAAAGTAGATAAGACTTTTAAAAACCTGTTCTCTCTTATCAAAATGATTTAGCTTATTTCTACAATGTATTTAAGAGAACAATAAAGGAAGAAAAGAAAACCCCAAAACTAAAGTTTTGCTGAAGTATGGTTGCATGCATTATCATTGTTGCATGTATCATGAACCCACAGTAATTGCTAAAACCGTTTTATAGCACATTGTGGTGAAATAATAACCTGTGAAAGATAATAAATTTGCCATGGCTAGAGCTTCCCTAGTCTTTATGACAGTGAGAGGACGTGACTTCAGATCACTGGGGCTTTAGGATTTCTGACCTTGTAGATTAGATCATGAGACCTTGGCCTTAGATTTAATTCCAGCTAATACCAGACATTGGATAATATCCGCATTTTATGTGGAATTCTTCGTATTAAAAACGCTTTCTTTTCCAGATGTGTTTTAGAAAATCACTAAGAGTGTGCTTGGTTTTCTTAATGTTTTCAACAGAACTTTGTTAGCTTATGGGGGGGGGTCTCATTTGTCTGGTTAATCTCTGTTCTCTGCCGTCCTCATGTGTTTTTCAGTTCGCATGGGGTGTATTGTGAAGATGGGCTTCTTGGCTTTCCCGACGAGCACTCAGTATCCTTTCATGATGGTGGTGTTAGGGGACCTGTTACGTATGTGCACTAATGCAGACACACAAACTTGCACCTCTTAAAAGATGAAATGGAATATACTGTTTTAAGTGATTTCTTTAGTCTTGTTTAATACTACAGAATTTTAACCTAAATGTATTTTTTTGTGTTGTTCTCCCCACCCCTCTCAGCAGTGTGATCTAAATAGAGCTTATAATTATGGTAAGCTATCGTTTAACATTGTAAACTAAAGAACCCAGGAGCCACTTCTGTGATCCCCACTTATGCTTTGTAGAAGATAAACATGTAAGAAAGCGCTAGTAGGACAAATGACTCTGCATTCCCTTAAGAGATATCCTTATGCTAACCACTTTTTCAGTGAGACTCAAAAAGGATAAAGATCGGTTACACTTTTTTCAAAATTAAATAAATTCTGATTTGAAGAAATTACATAAAATGCAGATGTCCGATGTTTATGTTCTAAAGTTATTCTGGATAGCAAAGTTGTTCTGACCATTTGTAAATAAAGGTAATAAATAGGTGTGGCACTTTGGGAGGGTGTAATGAAGCATCTATGTCTTTGGCTGTTGGATTGCAAGGTACACCAGTGGCTAGGCTTTTCCAGAAAGGACTTTTGAAAGTTCTTGAAGAAATAAATATGTTCTTGAGTTTTGTTATGCTGGACAACAGTGATTTAGGGAAGTTTTTCTTTCTGTTCAATTAGTTGTTGGGGTTTTTTTTGTTTGTTTTTTTTTTTTTTTTTTTTTGTTGGGTGGTGGTTGTGTTTTGGTGGTTTTTTTTTGTAAATAAGTACATTATAAATAAGTACATCTGCAGCCTTCTGAATGTAGAATTTCAGGTTTGTCAAAATGCTTATTCATATCACAGGTCTTACTGAAATTATGTGTGGTTTTTTTTTTTAAAACTTACTTCAAAGCAAGTGTTTTGTGGGATTTTTATGGATTTATTAACATAATGAAAAATATATATATAAAAAAATTCCCTATAACCTTTCTAAGATCAAGAATAGAGTTTAAATAAAGTAACTTTGAGTCCTTGAAAGTTTCATTCTGTTGTCTCTATCAGATATCTCTATGCAGATATAGTGCATATCTGCATTTTTGGCTGGAAGTGGCATCACAGGGAAAAGCTGTTAGGATTCTGAGTCTTCTAGACAGCTCTGTGTTCACTAAGAGCTTCATTAAGAGTGAATCTGCTAATGTTTAAGCTAAGAATGCTCATTTCATGCTAGTATAAAAAACAGTTTCAACTTCAAATAATCTTCCTAAAAATGGCATTTTAGAGAGAAGCTTTCTTTGCCAACCACCTTCTGTATAATTTCATTTCAGCCGTTTTGCGGACGTCTAAGATGAACATCCATGATGTTAATTGCTCTGCCTTAGTTTCCTAGTGCAAAAGTTTGGAATAAACATCGCGGAGGTAAGTGTGAGAATGCTGTTAATGGAATGACCACTGCTGAAGGACTCGGGGACTTCAGCCCGAGAGAAGAGGGAAAACAATGTGTATTTGGAGCAGGATGTGAATAATGTATCGTTAATAAAGTATGAGGCAGCTCAACACAAGGACTCCCTTCGTGATGAAAATCAGGTGGAGTTCTGCAAGGGGAAAAAAATAGATCACGGGAATTATATGTGCTTGCTTAAGCCCTGAGCTTGTTTGCAGAGCTAGGTGACCTTTTATAGTCTTGGGTTGGGGGGGTAGGATTTAACAGTGCTTTCAACCTGCCTTGCAACTCGGGTGTTCTGTGAGCTCTGGGTCAGAGGAGAGTGTGCCAGCCAGCCTGGGCTTGGGATCTCCCTGCTTTGCAGCGTGGGCGGAGTGATGATGAGCTTCGCAGAGACTTGGGGCCAAGAGGTGGCGTGGGTGGCTGAGAGAAGCGAGAGCAAACTTCTTGAACTTCCTCTGCAGTGGTGATTGTGAGCATTCCCTGTTTGCATTGATACAAAGTCAATTAAGTTAGCTGAGATTATCCTCACTATTGGAGTTTGCATGAAGAATTCCCTGCCACATATAAGAAATGTTTAAAAAAGCTTTTTTTACCTGTACTGTTGTAGTTGTTGCTGCTCTAGTAAAATACATCTGGTTTTGGAATATCAGTTTGAACACAAAAATTAAAGGTTGGGATGTTTGTTGAGCCAAAGTCCAGGGCTTGGCCATGGCCAGATATGCAGTGATCCATAATTGAAAATGTCTATGAATACCCTTAGCTCTAGTATGTTTTTAAATTTATCAGTTCATGACCCTAAAGTTAAGAATTTGCCTCTAAACGTTTTACCAGATTTGACTTCCATTACATAAGTCTGTTTTGTGATTACTTTTTCAACTACTGTGTAAAACTCATACAAAAAGCTCTTTGCAGTGCACGGGAGATGTGGTTGATTTTCCCCAGCTTCGGTGGCATAACCATGGTAAAATGGTTAGTGCAAATTTACTGATAATCTTGGCTGCTGTTTTCAGATATGCAAATGGTTCACATACAATGATGGAATGTGAATTGACTGCATTATACAAAGACATAGTATTCTTGTTTTGCTGTGCTGAAATGCTACTTGCAGATCTGAAATGGAAACATATTGACACTTAAAATGTGCAATCTTAATACTGTTTTCAGACACTAAGCAGAAAGCGTATTCATGGGTTTGCAGTTAGTGGAAAATGTCAAACTAGATGTCATAGGCCTTGCTATTGGATATTCCTCTTCAGTGCTGATGCTGTAAGAAAATGGGAAATTATAGAAGTATAGTCAAGGTATAGTTGCTGTACCGTGTTTAGACGTGGGATTGCAAAATTTGCCCTCTGAGTCTGGGTGTAAAGATGTCAGTTCACTTTCATGTGAAAGGTTGATTTTTAGGCGGAACAGGGTATTTTAGCAATTTTTGCCAATTTTGAGAAAAGAGCCAGTTTCCATGAATGCATGGATTATAGCAACAGTAATGAACTGAAGACTTTTGGAGAGGATTTCTGTCATTCAGAGGAAACTAATGTATGAATGTGAACACTATGGCAGAGCAGATCATGCATTATGAAAACATAAATGACTTGCCAAGTTACGTCTTATTTTTATTAGGATTTATGTTCAAAATGATGGTTTTTTTCAGCAATTAATCTCACTTTACAGGTTCAAAATGGTGGTAAAATGCAGTTTTACAGTTGGAGGGGTTTGAAGCAGAAAAGGGAGGAGTTCATCCTGAAGGACAGACACGAAGCTGGGAACACATTACCTACTCCAGCGCTCTGTTAGACAGTGCAGCCCACAGAAATAGCAGTGCAATTGTCATTATTTTCAAAATTAGTGCCTTAAAACACATGATGCAAACTAAAGCTAATATTAAAGTGCTGTGACTGTATCACAGTAGCTGTGTCTTCCTGGTATATTTTGACAAAAATAGCCTACCACCCAGTACAAAGAAGAAATACAGGAAAGCCTGCTACCTCTCCCAGTGGCTTACTGCTGATGGACTTTGTAATTACATCTGTCTAACTCCATCTGTACCCTGCTCGGCTAGAGGTTGGATTTAAGATTAATTGTATGACAGGGGATCCTGGCTTACAGCTATATCTTAATTAGAATTCACAATCCGTGTTACATAAAAATATCTGAAAACTCTTTTTGAAAGGAACGGTGATTATAGGGCAAATGAAAACATTTTGATCTTTCTTTTCTCATCATTTGGGAATAAGTATATATAAATATATTCCCATGCCATCTAGTTTATTTCTGTCTTCATCTTATTCTTGGCTTCTGTCATCTTACTTATTGCTCTTTGCCTTTTTAATTAGTAGGAAAAAGCAAGTAGAAATGACTTCTCTGTGATCACAGTAACATTTCAAAGATTATTGAATGCTATGAAAAATAGTGCTTTTCTGTGTTTTAAGATTTACTGCTGTTGAACATAGCTCTGATACTGATATGAATATACTAAATCCCTTTGAGTTGGGTGTATAATATTTTACTTAGTGTAATTAATCACTTTTTTCCTGGAAAATACCATGTTTTCCAGAAATAAATAGATCAGTTCCTGAACAATACTAAGGTTGAACTGTAATTATAAGGTGGTTGTGTTTAACTCTTATGTTCTGGTGGTGTCCTGGCTCAAATGGATCTGTTTCTAAAAGCTGTGATTTGGAAGTATTTAATTAAATGTGCAGGAGTTTACATTTACCATATTCTGGGAACTCTCAGGATGAAGTCTTGTGAAGACTGATAGAGAAATCCTGTCTGTTCTAATGATTTGGGTAGGAGGAGAAAAAGAAGGAAAATAAACACTTATGTTTTATTTGGGTTAATGTAATCTCAAGTGCTACAGTGTAACTTTAGAACTTTGTTTGGTGGTGGTTTGGTGGTGTTTTTTTTTTAAACTCTGTAAAAACAGTGGTTTGGGCCCAAGAGGTTTTCTTCACCTGAAGTGAGTTCCAGTAAGATAACCTCTTATGTCTTTTTTTTTTTTTTTTAAAAAAAAAAGGAAAGGGAAAAAGAAAAAGGGGAGGAAGTCCTAAAGACCTTCCTTCAACAGCATCACTGAAAAGGTTCAGTTCAGTTTAACAAGGTGCATAAGTATATGCTCGTCTTAAGCAAGAGAACACTTCCTGTCTTGGGTTTTATAATGATACCGTGCTTGCATGAGTTAAGATGATTAAGTATGACCCTAATGTTGTTAAACCAGTGCCCGAGTTCCTGATATGATAATTTGCAAACAAAATTTGCTTTCTCATAGTGTCAGTTGCATTCCAGTTTGCTTGGCAGCATTTGGAAGTTAAATGCCCTAGCTTGGTGCTTCCTTGCTGCTGTTGAAGATCCTACAGGGGAATGATCTTACATGTGAAAGAAGATGCTGGACTGAAGGAAAAGCATGAAAATATTTCTTCAAACCTCAGAGTTTCTGGTTTTTTATTTGAAACTTTGTATTAAGCACCTGAATCATGGGATAATAATTTTTAAAGTTCCCTTAAAAATTAGGAAAATCAAGTTGCTTTTTTCCCAAGACATAATGTAGGTTTTGAAAATATGAAAATATGCAGGTTTGTATACTGATTGTAAGTGTTAACAACTTTGTTTTCCTATTTGGCTTTTTAAAATGCCATTCATAACAACTGGTTCTCATGCGTTTTGCCATTTGGTAGCTGTCTACACAAGATCTGCGTTTTGCCACAGAAAGAGGATAAAGCCAAATAACTCTGTTCAGGGTGTTTTACAGCTGCCAGAAGTGGTCGCTGTGAACCCCCTAGAACAGGATTGTGCGAAGGCCTGCCATAAGACTCTGTGACTTGATTATGTGACTGTTCAGAGGAGCTGACTTGAGCTAATCTCTGATTAGCGAGTGATCTTTAGCCTTACTGGAGCCATGCGAAGAGTTAGTGGAGAAGTAAGAAATCTGATCTGATTTTTTACTACTGGATCATCTAAGAACTTTTTATTTGATTTAAAGATTGGTATGGTGTAGAGGTGTCTTGACGTCTTGGCCCTATTTTTGCTTGCTTCAGGTCTGTCTTTAATAGTTTCACATGCACATTTGGAACTGGTGGTTAAAAGGTGAAGTTGTGTCTTGGGGAGCAGCATTACTGAGAGGGGAACTAGTTAGTCCTCCTGGGACAGCACCATGGGATGAGAAGGGCAGTGTCGTGTGGTGGGATAGATGGTGTTGACACTGGCAGTATCTTTAACAGAGAAGAAAGCACAACTGGATTTCTTTGTAAGGAGGTATGTCTTGAATTGTTGTTTATAGCATATGTACAAAACTGAGAAGCTTTACTTTGTGCTGATGATACTCTCTGAAGGGAATGTTGTACTTCATTGCTGCAGCTCGAGTGTCTTTGGCAATAGGGTGTGATTGGTGTGATTTTTGTCTTTGCTAAGTACTCCAGAGCTGCTCACCCCCTTCTTCATCAGTGTCTCAGTTAATATGGTTACCTGGATCTTTAAGAGAAAGAAGCATAGTATCTGTCCTTTACAAACTAAAATTATGTTATATGTATATTAAAGCTACTTAGCTCATTTCAGGAATTGCACTTTAATTTTGCAGTAAGCTTTATACAGGAAAAAAAAAACAACAGTGCTGTGGTTATTTTTGTAGATTTGGGAGGAATCTGAAAGCTGGTTTTGCAAAGAAGCCAATAATACTGCTTTATAAAGGACCTGTACTGCAGTACTAAAATTCATCTGTGAGTGACCTCTTATAACTTTGTAACTCTACACCAACACATCCTAATTGTCTGCTCTGGTCACAGCCAGCCTTTGTTGTCCCACAGACCAACGTAGCGTACTGGGCCAACTGGTTCAGCTGCCGCCCTGGTGCTGGCTTAGAACAACAGCCCTTTGTTGTGCCCTGGGCTGGTTGTGCTGCTTAAGGACCGGGGAACCTACCTGCCAGCTAACCTCCTGTTGACTTTTGCTTCAGTAAAGCGTGCAGTCTGGGTTACGTTTCCACTAGTAGCACAAAGTCCAGGGGATATCTACGGTGTGTTTTGTTTGGTTTTGGCTGTGAAGGTGTCTGCTCTGTGCTATATGCAGAGCCTGTAGGGCCTGAAGTATGACAGTATTTCCTGGGTGGGTTAGCAGACTTAGACTTTTCAACCTGTGTTCTCGCAGGTATTCTGCTTATGTTTTAGCTTATACCAGTGGTGTTTCTTGTAAAAAGCTTACTAGGAGGTTTTGTCGTTTTGTTTGTCTGTTTGTTTTTGTTTGTTTCTTTGTTTTTTTAACTGCTTCTGTTCAGCAACTCTTGGACAAAGACTTCTACTCATTTATAGTTAAAATTAATCTTAGGATACCTTATCCAAACCTGTGTGGATAAATGTCCTGGTATTGAGAATAAAATTTCAAACAGAAAAAATGTTGATACATGCACACTGTCTTATGATTGCAAGGATTGAAAACCCAATAATTTGGCTTATTACGAAGATGTTGCTTTATAAGAATGTTGCCATGCCAGGAAGCATATGAAGTGTTTTGAAACTGTATCTAAACTGATTTGCATGCAAGACATGAATTTCTGTTGCACTTGTTCAGACGTTGCTCCTAGGATTGTTTGTGCTGATTTTATATCTTCTTCCGACTTTAATACAAGTGCATTGTGCAGCTTGACTAATAGAGTACCAGTAATACTTGGTGGTTCAGTGTACATAACTATAATTTTTTTAAACACCACACACACACCCCCCCCCCAGCATTAACTTATATTTTTAAATCACAGGGGCTAAGCCAAATACTTTGTTTGATACATATGCATAGAATATTTGTTGGTCCATGTTCAGTGCTCGGAAAAGTAGTATGGCTACTTCTAATAACACTTCCCTTGTGCTTTTTTTTGTAGTTTGTTATTCTGATTTTTTTTCTAGCTTACATTAACTCAAGCTTAAGACTTATTTCATTTTATGAGCACTTGCTTGCTGATCTCACTCATCCCAAAAGCAATGCTGAAGAGTGCAACAAATATTATTGCTATAGCATAGTAAAAATCATGAAAATCAAGTGTTATGCAGGCAGCACCTGAAACCAGGTGATAATGACTATGGTTATTAAGCAAACTTGTCTGGCTTTAATCAGAGACCTGTTTATGGAACACAGACTTGATGAGGAAGACAATAGCAACGTGATAATGACAAAGCTTTGCTGGGTTGGGAGGACTTGGGAGCAGCATATATGAGATACTGTCTGTACGATCGACCTGTAATCTTTGGAGTTGAGATGGAAGATGAGTTGGAAGAGAGCAGAAGCAGAAATGCATTACTGTAAAGCTGCACTGAAAGGTATTGGAAAGTTGAGTGGTTGCATCGGTGCTGAGTAAGCTTTGTGGGCTCTTTGGCTATTCTTTTGGCTTTCTGCTTGGTTTTGGAAAGGAAATGGAAAAAGGACGTGACAAATTTGGAATAATGTATGTTTGTTTTGTTTTTTTCCCCCTTTTATAATTCCTTTATGCTACTCTTATGTCTTTCTGAGGGATTTGATTATAGCATTGATCTGCATCTTGAACAGCGGATAGATGTCTTTCAGCCATTCTTTGCAGTAGTTTGGCTGTAAAATACAGAAAGTTGCTGTTTACAAGCAAAAGCTAATTGAAATAAATTGCCAAAATTCCTTTAAAAAAGGAAAAACATTTTTACTGGCAAATGAAACAGTCTGATATCCAATCCAGCCACTACCTTATATGGTTTCTGGTAAGAATTGTGCAGCGTGAAGAAGTGAAACATTCTGAGACCAAAATCAGGCTTTTCTGGTGGTTTGATTGTGGCAGTGTCATAACCCACTTCCCTCTTTCAGTGTTCAGTAGCATGGGAAGCTCTTCGGCTGAAGTCCCAACCACCCGGGCTTCCTGTGGTTGTTTGGAGACAGATTAAAAGCCACACATGGGGGAGGAGAACTCTTTTTTCCTTCAAAGAAAAGGACTTGATTNTCCCGTGTCCGTCCCGTGTCCGTCCCGTGTCCATCCCATGTCCATCCCGTGTCCATCCCGTGTCCGTCCCATGTCCATCCCCCCCCAAGAATATATGTATTATAGCCATATATGTGCTGTGGAGTAATTTCTTCTTGAGCCAGATGACCTTTTTAGCTCTGTACAGAACCTGTAGCAGGCAATCCTGTTACATATCTTTTCAGATCTTACATTGGTTCCTACACAGTCAGCTTTTCTAGGGAGAAACTGTTAAATGATTTCTGGTAACAGATTGGCAATAGCTAAAGTGGCTCATTGAAAAATTTTCAAGAATGCCATTGGTCTGCATGTGTCTCATACTGAAATCATAGTTTGATAGAAAGGAAAGGTCCTTCTAAGTGTGATGTTGAAGTTCTGGATGGGCAAGTGTGATGTATCAATTTATACCTTCCTACATTTATAATGATGTATAGAGGATATAGTCTTACTCGCAGCTGAGACTGAAAAACCAAGGCATTACAAACCTGGCTTTTGACAACTCGGGCTTTCTACAAGTGACTTCTATGCAAAGGGAGATCTTGCTGGTCACCATCCTCAGACTTGGTGTTTTCACTTCTGTATGCCCCCAGACTTTTTTCATTCTTTGTTTTAAAGGTCTTGCAGAACTTTTCCTGGAAATCCTATGGGAGGATTTGTATTGGCGGTGTTGTTTGTGATGAAGTCTTGAGTTTGCAGCTGTGGAATCCAATGGAAGTTGCTGTGTTTGGGACATGCCACAGCCTGTATTTTGGATGGATCGAGGGGCATTAATGCACAGTTTTTCCTGTAGAAGTTAGTTTATTGTTACAATGTTGCTTCTGCACAGTGTGGGTCGAAGGGGGCACAGCTGAAAGTCAGTCCTGCCGCTTGCCGGGCTGGTCCCGGAGACCCGGCTGACCGAAGGCGTAAGTGGGGCTGCAGTTTGGAGCTGTTGGTTTTTGTGAAACTCTTGTTCGTAATTGAGCTTATTTTAAAAAATACTTTTAGTGAGAAAGGTGAGATGTGTAGCTGATGATGAAACATTTTCCAGAGCCTTTTTGTATCCGCACGTACACACACACACACACACACACACACACACCCCCGGTTGTTAGTCACATCTGTAATGTATACCACTGCAAGATATTCAGACAAAGGAGATTATTTTACTGAAGGTATGAAACCTAAATAATACCCATTCTCAGTCCTTTTACTTGTGCAATAGTTAGTATAATATTTCAGTAGTGAGAACAGATTTCAGAATGAGCAAATTGCAATAAATTAACAGGGTTCTAAGTTTTGAAAAGATGAATAGCATTTCATCCTATATATCAGCTTCCTCCTATTCCACACAAAAAAAAAGAAGTCGCCAAGGATGAAAATAAGAGTTAAGTGGTGCACAGCAGTTGTCTTCTGCTGGGGCTGTGCTGAGGTGGTGGTATACCTCCTGCAGGTCGTAAAGAGATCTTCTGGCTGTTTTGAGGAAAAATAGCCAGAATGGGGACCACAGTCACCTTTGTGTGAAGACTAAGATTTGAACAGTCAGCGGCTTCTTTTTCAGTCCACAGACAAATGTAGGGACAGCAGCCCTGGGACAGCATGAAGAACGCTTGGCTTTACTGTTCGCTTCACTGACATGGCGCTTAAATTATGACAGACATGCATCTTATGGGGGAAATAAACTTTGCTTTTGCTATGTTTTAGATTACCATGTTCTGGATTTGGTAAAAGATGAAATGTTAGAATATACATTTGTCTTTTAGTCTAGTAAATGGCAATTGGCACCTCTCCCAGTGGCACCTTTGCTGTCTGGGCAGACACAGGAATATCAAGAAAAATGAACATTGCCTCCAGCTGTAGCTCAGGTTACTCCAGGTTCTCAATTTCATCCCTTTCTCCAGTAGTCTAAAAACTTTCTTGTAAAATTTTCACTACATCCATTCCTCTGTAGTATTTTTATTCAGACAATAAGCACAGTTTTTTAGGCCTTCCTTTTTAACAACCACAATAGTGCCGTATTGGAGCTTCTGTCTTGGTAGCAGAGCGGGTTTTATCATTCCAGTTTTCTTTTCTATGTGTGTATACAAGCCATGCTGACAGCTTTCCTGCCATTCACAGCTAAACACAGAGGCAACAGGACTTCTTAAAACGCTAGTTGTGATTTGTTCTTTAGGACTTCTGGTTCATGCATTTTATTTCTCTTCAAACATACTGTTACCGCTTTAATGTTGCTTGACTACACCCGTGGAAAGCATATGCATGCTAAATTGCAATTGTAGGCTGTACTGTCTAGGATTTTTTTTTGCTTTGAGGTTGCTGAAAGTTTTTTAGTGGGGAAAAAAGCCCAGGTGCTAACATTAATTTTTGGTTTTCAAATTAGTGTTTTACTGTCTATAGGTTTTAACTTAGTATGTGCTATCATAATACCAAAATGTGTGGAAAAGATGTCACCCATTTAGAGATTTATTGTGCCTCACATGGCTGTGATTTATTTTCTGGATTTTTCTTGTACTGTACCCGCTTCTTCTTGTGGATACGTGAAGTTGAGGCGCTGTGTTTTAGGCTGAGCTGTCACGAGGAGATCAGTGGTCACAGTGGCAGGAGAGCTCTTGTGCCATAACACAGTTCAGAGTGCACAGTCGAGAAAACTTCCCCACTTATCCCGCCTACCCTCGTTCTTTGTACTAGTTTCGTGACACTTGAGGCTATCTGTGCTTATACCTTCTAGTCACAGGGACACGAGAGGTTCCTTCAAGTGCCCTGGAAGTTTGGCATAGGGAGTACAGCACTGAAGAACGTACCAGCATTGACGTTGCTCCTTGGTAGGTGAGCATTTCCTGTCACACCTCAGGATTTTGTCCAGACCTATTCCTGCTGTTACTTAGCATATTGCATTGCAAATAATCTGTTCCCCATTCTTTTCTTGTCCTCTTCTTCCATGCCTGCATCACTCACAACAACGCAATGCTTTATGGATATTTCTGGTCTTTCCAAGCTTTACCATTGGTGAAGAGGCTCTGAGCCACTGTAAGTGATGTTACTGTGCTGGCAGTTTCTCAGAAAGCTTTCTGCTTCCCATTAATTTTGGGAAAAATGCCCAGTAATTTAACAGTTCTTAAGGTTGATTTCTATTTTTTTCATGTTGAATATTGCTGGCTAAAACTTTTGGCTGTCTAAAGCCATCAGTTATCTTTCTTCTTTATTTTCATTGTTTGTGGGAACAACAACAGATGTATAGTGTACAATGAATGGACATACTGTATTCTAACAGAAATTTTCATTTGGAATTTCAAAGACAGTAATGCTTTCAGTCGTCACTAGATGCATATTCACGTTCTAAATGTAGGCTACTGCACTTGGCTTAAGATACTGTTGGTCTTGCAACTATAGAAGTTTGGAATAGGGAAATTATAGGTTTTTGACAGTTTATAGTTTTGGGAAGGGAAGCCTAAACCTAACCTTGCTGCTCTGTATCAGCAGTGACACTTAATTTTTAATTTTTTTTTTTTTATTTTTAAAGAAATCAATCCAGCCACTCTTATTGTCTGAGGGTAGGCAGGATAAGTGGGGAAGTTTTCTTGACTGTGCACTCTGAACTGTGTTATGGTCCTATAAAAATTGGTTCTGTTTGCTTTCAGAACACAGTTTTTCTTTCTCTTCTCCAAAAATACTAATGATAAGAGCTCTTCTTCTCCACAGTGATGAAAATTCTTACCTTTTTCTTGCTAAGACAGACAAAAATCAAAAAGTAGGAAAATTAAAGAGGTTGCCTTCAGTAAGAAGATAAGCAATGTCTTGGAAAGCAGATGAAAGATGATGATTAAGAGCTAGGAGTAGTTCTGTTTCTACAGTGAGATATAAGGGGGCCAGTGAGATAGGAGCCACCTCCACTTAGGAGGGATGAGAATAGTACAGGGCCAGCAGGTTCCTTAGGGCTCTGATTTCTACTAGTGGGGGAGCATGAAGGAGCGTGGTTGCCTCTTTCCATTGTATTCCAGTGTCCTAATGGACCAAGAATAACTTTGCTGATGCCAGCGTGGATTTCCTTATCCTGTTTCTACTGGTTCTACTAGTTGTTTTTCTTCCCTATCTGATGGGAGGGGAATGGTTCGTAAGATCCACTGTACTTTTGAAAACACAAAACAAATTCCAGTGCCTCTCTACGTGTGCCAGTAAAACATGATGGCCCAGTTGTTTGAGCTATAGTCTTTCTGTTTGAATGTTTATCTTCAGCATTTCTTTGAAATATTGAGTCTTCTGTTCTCTTTAGCTGCGCGTTATCACTGCTGCTTATTTGCTGTATGTGGTTTTTAATTGTATCTGCTGTTAATTTGTGTAGGTGATAAATGTGCAATTACGTGTGTGTGTGAGAAATCATCCCAAGTCCAAATCTGCCAACGTGTTGTTTCTGATGAATTCTGAACCTCACTGGCCAGAGGGCACATACTTGCCATGCAGGCACGAATCAGTGGGTGATCGTTTAATCTGTGCAAATATTCTCCCTTCTTATGGTGAGCTGAGGAACCAGGGAGATTACATTTTAAAAGCATGTAAATTGTGACTAGAATCCTCTCATCCTGAAAACAAGATGATGCTGATCTACTGTGTCCGAACATGAAGTGATTAATAGTAGTGGTTAGTATTTGCACTTTTAGGAATGCTTACAGGAGTTCAGCCTAAAAGTAGCAGGAGGGAGGTAAGTGCTGTAGCCAGGCAGGACACTTTCTTTGTCTTGTTTAATAAAACATATTTGCCTCATACAGATTTCCAGTACAGGGATGTTGCTCACCTACCCAAAGGGCCACAGTAGCTTAGATATTCAAGGTTTCATTTTTCAAAACTTCCCTGATGGCTCCCCTTTCCATGTGGTAATTGCTTCCGGATAGCATCGCCAAAAAGCACTTGAGGCTGTGCTTTTTGATGGGGAAACTTCTGATTTTTTTAAAATGAAACAGGTTCCAGATCTTCTTGGATGCAATTTGAGCTCAGCTTTGAATTGTAAAGCCTCTCCTGTATGCCTTGGAGGATGCTTCTGCTCAGTTTGTCTTGGATAAGATAAAGACTGAACAGTCAGCTCCTGTGTTTTATATGTGTGGAGCTGGTGGCAAGTCACCAGTGTCATTTGCTGGTGAAGTGGTTGGGTAGCACAGGGAGTTTGCCTAGGCAGGGCAGAGACGTTAGCAACCTTCCTTCAATTTACATTCGTCTTTCTCCTAAAAGTCTACCTGAAGGTAGCAACTTTATTGTATTATTTATTATATTATAGGACTCTGATGCTTGTATTGTTTATAGTGCAAGGGACTGTGATAGGCATCTCTAGTTAGGTGGGTGGAGAGGGTTTGTATGGGGTTCTGTTTGTTTGATTTCCCAAGTGTTAATTTACATTTGTGCATTGGGACCCTTCCCTCTGATAATTTGTCTGGGGAATGGAGAAAAGCATACTTTGTGAAACTGAAAAATAAATGAATGTGACCAACCTCCAAACTCACACCTGTCAGGATACATTACTGGATACATAGCACATGCTAAAAAATAAGAGTGCTCCCTGGATTAAATCTTGCTGTTTTATCCCATTGTCCTCATACTGAGGATAGTTGCATGTAGGTTATCTGACTTTGCCTTTGATCAAAAAAGTCTGGACCTATCAAAGTCTATAAAAACTTAAATATTTCCTCTGGTTGGAAACAAGTTTTCATTTTTTTGCTTTCAGGGAACTCTATAATAGCTTGGATTTCTTTTCCTCTCATTTTTTTTTTTATCATCTCCATTATATGATTTTTTTTTTTAAAAAAGTACTGATTTATTAAATATTTCTGGAGGGTTTTCTGCATTTTAAGTAAAAGAGAATCAGCATAAGCATCGGTAATTATGAAGCAAATTTAGCCCTTCAAGTGAGAAGTTGCAGGATTTGTTTTCCCAGCAGGATAAAGTGCAGCACATGAAGGGAAGGCAATGATTTTAAGAGCTACGTATTATCAACCTTCTTTTCAGTCGAAGAATTTAAGTTTTCTCTGAAGTTTCCCACTGATGATGTTTGTGAAAAAAGAGATGGTTATATGCTTTCATACAAATTAAAACCCTTTTGGGATCTGTTGCGTTGTGGATTTTGAAATGTGAACCACTTTCTAATGGATCAAAACTAATATTCACACTTGTTTCTGACAAATCATGTACTCAAATTGTCAATTTTTGGAAGATAGTACCGAAGTAGAGAGAAGATAAAGTATTTCCCTTGAGGAACTTGTGGTTTACAGCATGAAAAGTCAGAACTGTTCATCTGCGCTCCGATGGTCTATTTGCTTTTACATACTTCAGTTTACACATTTAAACTTCCTATTTTTTTTTTTTTTCAACCATGTCTTCTTAACATTAAAATCCCACAGCATCGTAAGAATAGATGGATGTGGAAGAATTGTAACTGAATGTAACCTAGTTGTTTGTAATTTAAATATCTTGAATATTCTTGATTTATCTAATGGAAATATAGAATAAAAATACTCTGTAACAACAGGAGATGATGCAGTACTATGTGAGAATAAATGAAAAAATGGTGAAAATAGCTTGTAGAAAAGAGTTGCAGTATCAAAGACTGCTGTAAACCATGGCAGGGTAGATTTTAATCCTGTGCTTCTAAACAGTGATCCATCTCAGTCTGTGTTTATATAGTCATTTCCTAAGCACTTTTTCGTATTACAGACCAGTTGAATTTGGTCTTCATTGTAATGTGTTTCAAACATTTGGTTGTTATGGGTACAGTAGCATGCTAATTCATCTCATTTNTTTTTTTTTTAAACCCACTGCTGTTCTTCTCATGCTGTTTCTGTCCCCTGCACACCCTTGACCTCATTGCTGCTCTCATGGCTACTGCTGAAATGGAAATGAAACACGTGATCCTGATGGCAGCTGCTCTCAGCGACACCGTCTCCTTTAGGAACATCCCCGGTATCTTCAGAACCTGTTCAAGGAGGAAGATGTAAAGAAGGCNCTAGTTGTTTGTAATTTAAATATCTTGAATATTCTTGATTTATCTAATGGAAATATAGAATAAAAATACTCTGTAACAACAGGAGATGATGCAGTACTATGTGAGAATAAATGAAAAAATGGTGAAAATAGCTTGTAGAAAAGAGTTGCAGTATCAAAGACTGCTGTAAACCATGGCAGGGTAGATTTTAATCCTGTGCTTCTAAACAGTGATCCATCTCAGTCTGTGTTTATATAGTCATTTCCTAAGCACTTTTTCGTATTACAGACCAGTTGAATTTGGTCTTCATTGTAATGTGTTTCAAACATTTGGTTGTTATGGGTACAGTAGCATGCTAATTCATCTCATTTTGGGTCTTTTGGGGTTTTTTTTGGGGGGGGGGAAGCCTTTTCTTACTGTATAGGAGTTGCACAGTTTTGATTATGATTTAATTAGTGCTTAACTGTATGTTAGTGTTTCATACTGAAAGCAGTGTGTATGTGAGGGAAACANCTGGTTCACTGGAGGCTTAAAGTGGAGAAAAGGTGTCAAAGCCTGCCATTAACCCTACACAACAAAGTCTCTTTCAAGGCTACCTATGGAGGGACAATTTTTACTGTCTCTTCCGTTGCTGATATGGAAACAGTAAAATGTGGATGTTTACATGGTTAAATGAAGAGGTTGCAAAGTGTTACGCAGTCTATCTGCTACTCCAGACCACCTGGCACGCTTACTTAAGGCATGTCTGTGCTGGCATCAGTAGCTGAACCTGAATGTTAAAGCTGTCCTCACTCAACCTTCATGCCTGACGAGTGGTGCTGATGGGGAGGCAGCATCCTCATCTGCTCCTCGACTCCGAGGGATGTAGGGTTGTTTATTGGCCCAGTCACCCCTCTGGAGTGGGAGGCCACCCTTTCACCCCTCAACAGCTCTGACTGTTCTACTTCTTCAGTGTTGTAGTCTTGTTTTCTTTTGTCTTCTCTCCTGTCACTGTCTTAGTGGACTAGGGCGTTGTATTTGCATTTGGAGTAGCATGCCGGACATCGAGTGCATTTGCTGAATTTTTAGCCTGCGTCTCTTCCACAGACTCCAGGGAGGTCTGCTGCACTCCATTAATCAGTGTGCGTTGTCATGTAATGCTAATGCTACTGCTTCCTGATAAGAGTGTGATTTCGGTCTTTTGTAGATACATCGTGAGTGCAATAAGCTTTAAAACTTTTTCCAAAATCGGTGGAGCTGATAGCATTTGGCTGCCTGTATTGCAGGTGTTTTTCTCCTCCTTATAATTGATCTTATGGTGAATATTTGGCTTATAAAAATCTTCCCATTACTTAGATCTGCCTGGCTCTCACTAGTACCTCAAGTTCCCAGTTATTCTTTGTATGCTCACTGCGGTTGCTTGCTTGGTAACCCAGACCTATTAGCTTAAAAGGTCATAGCTAAACCTTTTAAAAGTCATTAGCCGCTCTGTGCCTTGTTAGAGTTGTTGCAGTTGCTTTCTCCCAAAATAATAATATCAAAAAGGCTAAAAGGCCCATCTAGCATGTTGATACCCTTGCTATGTAGGAAAAATCCACTCTAGACTCTAAAATTGATTTAGGCTCCAAACAGGGTCTGTCATCAAGGAATTATGTAAAAGATGAAGCCGGAAGAAGGAGCCCCTAGGAATGTCCATGTGTAAGCAAGCAAACTCCTTCAGCGCTGCAAAGCACTGTGTGGCCGTGCAGGGCTGCCTCGCCGCTCTGTCAAGCCACAGCAGAGGCTGAGGACACCGTCTCCTCCTTGCCCTGCCATGACCGTGAGGGAAGGAAAAGTAGCAGCACTCCTGTCCTGCAGAGAAGAGGCAAAAAGGGGGAGAGAGAAATGCGTGCTATAATTGCTTCCAGACGAGTTCCTTTTTTTCCAGTATTCTCTGCTCTTAGCTCCCAGGTAGAGTGAGCATTTGTATGCATGAGCACCCTGGTATGTGGAGGAACATGGCTTTTTGTTGTATTTAGTTACACGTGTTACTTTTGCCATAAGGAAGCTTAAGCAACATTTTCCTGTGTTATTCTCCGTGTGTGTCAGGGAGAGGTCTGCTCACACACGCTCTGGCGGTGCCTGTGCCAGTGGAGGAGGTTATCAGCCTGTTGCTGCCATCATCACAGCCGAAGGTTACCTCTGGTGAGGGATGAAAAGTCCCTGCGGGTGGTGCAGCTGTAACCAGAAGAGGCATGAAGTTTACCCCTGGGGTTTTCTGCAACAAATTATTTTTGTAAATAGTTCATAGGTAATAGATTTCTGTAATAATCAGTCAGTACAGCAGAGCACTTAAGGACATACTTAATTGTGTTGTTTAAATGAGGGCGTAGGTGCGGTTTCTTTTTTATATCTGTGTGTTTGTCTTCTGAAAAAGTACAGTCTATGGTTCAAATATATTCTTAATTGATATCATTACCTTCTCCACCCCCTCTTCTGAGGTCGTATCAGTGCTGGGTACTTTCAAAAGTTGTCTGGTTAAGCTATTACCTTTGTGAAAACTTACACATTTCTGGAAAGATCCTGTATAGACACACACAGAATATTTGCTCCAATTTGTCCAGTTTTAGAGAAGGGTCTCAGTCACTTTGCCATGGATTCAACATTTCCTTTGTTCCGCAGCACTTGCTGTGTGCTAGCAGCATTTACGCAGTTCTGATGACCTTCCTGTAATTGCAGATGTCCTGACGAGGACTTGGTCCTGATGTCTGTAGGTAGCAGGGACTTATATCTCTTTTACTGAGAAGAGCCTTGGACTCTGTGCCTACAGAATAAATATATATGTATTTAATATGGAATTACTGCTGGCAGCAGGATTTTCTACTCTACAGCACTAGGAGGGGGGGAAAAATGCTGTATGCTTTAGTCTTCCTCACTTTTGCTTTCTTAAATGAAGTAGAGTGTTGGGGGAAAAAAACAAATTTGCCAAGGAGACAAGAAATCTTAGATTAAATGATTTAGCTTAGATATATCTTTTCTATTACCATTTCAAGTAACAAGCTGTAAACAGAAAGACACAAGAAGCTTGGATACGAGCCCTCTTCTGTATGAAAGTGCATGTAGTTTTTTCCATTGTAATGACACAATAAAGATGAATTTACAGCCCTTCTCTGACATACCTTAATGATACCATCTCAGGATGTTTTTTTCTGTTGTTTTTCCTGAAGGGAGGATACTTAGAGGCTGAATATTGGAAGCACGCTACGAAGAGCAAAGTAAGGAGAATTAATTTTTTAGAGCTTAGTTGGGGAGTATGCATCTCCTTTCAAGGTTGAGCATTATGCCAGGTTTCATACCAAGTAACATGAATCACTTTTTCTGGAGGTGCATGGTTTGAAAAAGTCAAATCTCATGACGCCACTTGAATTTCAAAGAAGGTGTGTTGAGTACCGACTCCCACATTGTCCAAGTTTGGATGATTGTATTGATACATCTCTTGCAATCCTTATGAGCAGTAGATGTGAGCTGGTTTGTAAGTTGTAGGAAAATGGGAAATTCAGATTTGAAACAACAGGCTCCTAAGTTTTCCTAATTAGTTATTGTTTATAGCATTTAATATGGAGAACAGCATATGAGGAGATATTGTGTAACCATAACTTCTTCAATCAATTGCTGGTTTTGTTCTTGAACGGTAACAGGAGCCGCTTTTTGAAAAGAGTGTTCCAACTACTTTTTTCTATTTCTTCTTAGAAAGAGAAGTTTGGTCCCTGTCGATATGCTAGGGCTGTAGAAATCAGAAAGATATTCAGAAGAGAGAGCTTTACAAGATTAAATTGTATGCAGGTGAGTTTAGATAAGGTAGATAGTATGGGAAGAGGGAAAAAAGCCTTTGGACTTTGATATATTACTCCTCTGCTTGGAATCACAAAGGACTGGCCTTTTTCTTTCTTGAGCTGTAAATAGCACAACCCCTTGGTGTGACTATGGTTATGTTTGTGTTGAGGTGCTTTCTTCCTTGTATGCCTAATTCTCCTGCTGTACAGGAGTAAGCCAGAACTATGTTAAACCCCTTTGTTCTTGTTTAAAAGTCTCTGCAGTGTATGTGGCTTTAACTGTACCATTATCATTGAAGCAGATCAGTTCTTATATTTAGACTACGTTTATGGATGGGTGTAGATACATGTGTGTTCTTGATGACTTGTCCTAAAAAACCAGTTTGACCCATAATGCGTGTTTGTTATGGGCGAAGTTTGAATTGCTAGAAAAAAGCTCCAGTTAGGCACGTGATGGACGCTCTCGTCACCCGCAGTTCCAGGCGTGCCCCCAGCTGCTTCTGCAGAGGAAGTACCCAGTTGCAAGACAGAGTGAGTTAATGAAAGGACTGCATGCGTTAAGAGGCTAATCTTGAGGAATTAATGCTTGCTTTCCGTGTTACCTGGTAGATTTCTGGTCTGTTGAATGTCAGTGTCTGCAGTTTTAAATACCTGTAGTTGCTTTTTCCTTTGTTCTTCCATGTAGGTTTTTTTTATGGCGTGGCTTCTTTACAAACATAATTAGGTGGTTACTTTGATTTAATTCCAAAATTGAAATTAAATCTTAAATATAGCATTTAGTTGTAGAGTTAATAATGCTATTTATTTGATGAAATAGTATGCTACAAAGCTCTGTGTATATCTGTGCAAACTAAATGAAGTTCAAATTTCTTAGTTGTCACCATTGCAAATTTAGTAAAGCAACTGTTGCTGATTGAAACATTTGTAGGGATCTAGTATTTACCACCTTCATCCCACAACAGTTTCTTGCTTTTGACTGCATAGTGTGTGGGTATTTTCTGAATATAATTTCCTTTTACTTAAATCTTATAGGGTCAGTTGCAAATGGCAGGCTGTGTCATCCTCCAGAAGTCTCAGTCAGATTACTTAAAGCTTCTGGAATATAGCTTGACGTAAAGAATTGCCTGCAGATACGGAAATAACTGCAAAGTGAGCTTTCCCTGGAAGGACTGCTGCATAACAAAATGGATGACCAACAAGTTTTTCTTCAAACTTCAAGGACTGGCATGCTAGGAAAAATAGATGTGAATATATTATTATCTGGGGTTAAAAGAAGCTAGCAAGGAGATTTGAAAGTATTCAGGAATACTATTTCTGTCACAGCTTAATGAAAGGGAAGGATATTCTAAGAGGTGTTTGTTCCCAGCCCAAATAATGACATGTGACTTGGTGCGTCATCTCTCTATCCCTTTTTTCCTCCAGATTAAAAACGGATATATAATATTTCCTTATTTTTAAGAATTGTCACTCAACTCCCAACTGGGTGATGTTCTTAAAAATGTTGTACCCCGGCATTAAAGGGGGTTGTGGTGGACTTTTCTGGATGACTTGTCGTATTTCCCAATTCACTATTTTTTCTCCGGTTGTAGTGAGCAATACCACCCTTCAGTCATGGCTGAGGAGGAGTCCTGATTGCGGCTCTGCTTCTTCAGTGTCGGTGTCTGGAGCTGCCCAGGTAGCTCTTCACATACCGTGCATTTACAGCCCGGAACAGCTCTAGTAGTCAGTATCAGGTTCAGCAGGTTTGAAGTGTGAGTTCCTGTGGATAGAGACCATTCATAGTAAGAGCAAAGTACTCGGACAGTTCCTTCACTACTTATTTGCCGAGATGCCTTAACTTCTTATCTGCCCTGTACTTGGCAATAAAACTCAGAAAATCGACTAGAAGGACTGAGTAGTGGCCTTGAAAACAACTCTTCCTAAATGTCTGACAGATGAAAACTGATCATTATCTAGATACAGGGCAGATGAAAAACTTCTTAGAAATAGACAGGTCTGAGTTTCACAATCTGTTTGGACAGTGTTGAGAATAGGCAGCTGGGACCAAATGGGACCAGGCTAGGTGTAAGGGTAGGCAGAATTGGGATGTGCTCTGAGCACTGATACAGAAAGCAAACAAGTGAAGTTAGCAGATGCTCCCTGGGTGGGGTAGGTGGGTGCTATGCCGATGCGCTCTCGCTGCCATCTGTGTACAGGTAAAGGAATCTGTAGCTGCTCCCTGTTGGAGATGGCATCTCATCGACGGCTGTAGGGACAGAGAGCACTGTGCTCAAGACTATGTGGGTCCATGAGGGCCAGCTGCTTTCTGGTGACTGCCATTACTGCACTGCTCAGCTGAAGAAGCCTTGGGCCCTTCAGCATTACCTGGAATATCCAGCGAATGGTCAGAATGCCATTTTACTGGACACTGTGCAGGTGGAGTACTGAAGGAATATGTGCTTGCCAAGTGGATTTAGGCCCTAGGTTATCCAATTTCTTTTCCTAGAGGGAAGGGGATTGGTGACGTCCTCCTCTGCATTTTAGTAATCTGGGAGGTTTAATGAAAATTTACATCTCTCTACCTTAATAAACAAAGTTAATTATATTCTCTTATGTATAATTTAGTGAGTAATCTAGATTAAGAAGATAACTTTAAGAGAAACAGAGTTTGAGATTGCAGGAAGCTTGTTAAAAAAGTAAAATGCTGTTATGTTTTCTCTCTCTCTTTTTTTTTTTTCCTTTGGTTTATCATACATAATCCAGTAAACAAATGTAATGTTACTGATGGCTAGAAGTGAGAAAAAAATTAATGGATACACTGGGCTTTTTAGTAGTGGAATGGAGATGGTTTTTCTCAGAATAGGTTAACTGGCATTATTAAAGCAGCTATATTAAAAATAATTCATAAAAACAATATCTGTATTTGTTTCATAAGGTAGTCAGCTGTAATACCACATCATGTTTGTAGAACAGAAGACAGCACTGCTGCATTATAATAATGCAAGGACCACTTGTATAATCCACATGAGCTGAAATATAGGACAATTTGTTTCACCTACCTGCATTGCAGTTTTACTAAGACTTGACTTTAAATGCAGCTTTTTCCTATCTCTACTCAATGCTGAGGTTAAAGAATCTGGAGCCAGTTATTCTTTTCTCCGCCTTTTGAGTGTCAGCCTACAAAAACATGCATTTCTCTTGTAAGAAAGTTAGCAGTGAAGGCAGTGTGTGCAGTCTACAAACTGAAAGTTGTTCTTTTGCCAGAATCTGAGTAATACAAGTTTGCATGCCGGTATTTTCACAGTAGCTAGGTATGTTGCTCTTAGCCTTAAAATAAGCATTGAAAAATCATCACCCATTTCTCTGCACTACTTAATGGAAATTCAGAGCTGTAAGAGGAGGGCATGGTCATTTGCTGTTGCAGTTCTCCTCAGCTGAAATGGACTGTTCGAGACAAATGACTTGTCAAGACAAAATGCTCTCACTGAAGTAGAGTTAAAAGCCATCCCCGTCAAAAAGCAATAAGACAAAGGTTGAAGCAGTTGTTTCTGGTTCAGAACCTGAATTGCCGCAGGAATTTTTGAATAAGTAATAGCAGTAGCAATTATGATTGCATCTTTGGTCCTACTGCTCCAGCAGATACATTTAATCACTTCTGATGTGGTTTCACAGAGTGTAAGAGATTAAATTAGTGATTTTATAAATTGCAAAGAAAGAAATGAAGGATTGGAAGGCAGCAAGGGGCATTATTTCTAGCTGACCTTATATACTTGGGTGTGATTTTGTTTGTTTTTTAAGCAGTCATAAGTTTTTGTACCTCTTTGCTTCCAATTACCAGTTGGTAATAGCTGCTATCTTGCTAATAAAACTTTGCTTCTGTCCCACCTCTTTAAGGCATTATTAGAGCATCATGCCCATGGCAAAATAGCTTGAATGCTCTCAGCTGAAGCACTGTCATCATGTGTATTGTGTGAATCAAGCTATGCAAATTCAGATTTTTTTAATCTTTTCTGTACTGCTTTGTGAGAAAAGAGGATGATTTGACCCAATGCTCAGAATGCAATAAACAAGAACGAATAATGCTTAATAAAGTATGTGGACAGCAGCAAGTGTATCCTAATGATAAAGTGATAATGTAGAAGAATGAACTACCTCGTTTTCTTGTCTCTTGCCCTTTCCTCTTATCTTTCTCACTGCCACTCTTCCGCTTTTTTTGTTGAAGGCACCAACGTCTGCTTCCTTTCATAATTCACATTGTAGTAAGATGCACTACAATGGTCCAGTGACTTTGATTTCTTTTAAAAATAGGTTGTAAATTCTTTTCAGTATAACACACTGTATTGCTTACTGGATAAAGAAAAAGATATCTATAGCAATGAGTGTAGATGTTGCTAGAGAGCGTACACTTAGGAATGCATATTAAGAAATATCAATCTGTGGGTTTATTCTACTATGAAGTGTTTTGAACAGATGTTGCTAAGAAAATAGGAATTTTACAGGTATTTATGTCTAGTGTTGTTTTTAACAGCTGAAGATCGAATGCTGTACTGAGCTGTATGACTGACAACTAGGAACTTAAGCATCTGAACTCAGGGCTGCTTTGCTGATGTTTCTGGTGTCCAACAGGTTACTTAATTTTTCTGAATCTAAACCTACACAGAAATTGTCATATTAAATCAGAATCAGCCTGACTTCTTATTATGTCACTGGTGCTGGTTTTGCTGGGTTGTATTAAATGTTTCAGAGAAAGGTGCCAAAGTCCTTGTTCATGTGTGAACTGTTCTGTCCTTAACACTTAAAATTAAAAGATGGTTTAAGCACTACAGTATCTATCTTTTCCAAAACCACACTTTTAATATTACTATCTTAATATTTCATAAATAGTTTATTGTAAAATGTCTTCTCCATTGGAAAAGGAAAAGAATCTTTTTGACCTTCACCGTCTCTGTGAAACTGTTATAGACTGAGGCATTTGGGAAATAAAAATTGTAAATTTTTAGCTGCTTAATTATTTAAAAAGCTGTTTAATGTTCATTTAGTTTTCATGGTGTCCTGAAAATAAGAGGATTTTGTGCTGCAGGGCACGGTAAGGAACTGTAGGTGTACAGAATAAGTAATAAAGCCATGTTTAAAATCAGATGGGGGAAGGGAGCAAACTTTTGCTGATATGACTTCTACTACTGTTTTACCTTTATTGCTAAGTTTGTACTTTTGTTCTTGGAGTTACTCATATGCTTGAAGATAAATGACTGTGAAACACCTGAAATAAATATGACATGGATGGAAGCAAATACCCAATTGAAGGTTTTGTGTGAAGTCAGAATTTAGCATCTGAACATCACATAACTTGCAAGAAATTACTGTGTCATACGGTTTCTGACAAACCTGGCTACACAGACTGCCAAGGAAAGAACAGCTTTAGAGACAGAGCATGGCAGATCCATGTGATCTTAAGCTCCATGGGCAGTTTTGTTTGTTGTAAAGGCAGTGGGAACATTGTAATCGGGGTAATTTCCAGCTTTAATAAAACTTTTTCACTCCCCCACAGCAAGTAGAAGTCCTGCCAAAGTCACTTTGGTTTGGTGCATGGAGATGTGGATAAGCAAATGTTTGTCATGCTGCCCTCTCATCCGGTGTGTTGGACCTCCATCAGAAAAATCATTTGCTGACAAGAAGTTGAATCAGCTGGCAGTCACCGCTGGGAAGGGAGGGGGGAGGAAGAGCAGAATTTAATTAACAATGGAAATTTGCAGCGTGGGGAGCATGGAGAGTTGTTTCATGTCATCCTTAAAAGCAGAGGTGTAGTGAAATTCGTGCAGGCAAAGCGCTCCTTCTGGGCTCAGCCCTACAATGAGCTAAGTGTTCCTAGTTAGGAAACATGCCTAGTTTAGGAGTCAGCCATACTGCAGATCTTAACGCTATCCTTGCAGATGAGTGAGTGCCAAGAGCTGTGCAACTAAGACCAGAGCGCTCACATCTTGTGAGGTGAAACACCTAATGCTCCTTGAATTAAACCCTGGTTCTTCACACGCTGAAACAGGTTCAGTATACCTGCCTCTTTTTGGGCCTGCGCTGAGGGAGTAATGATTCTTATTCCTACCAGTCGTTAACTTAATATAGCAAATTCTGGAAGATGAAATAGCCTTCTTTCAGTTGAATTATAAATATAATTTTGTAGATATTTGAGAGTAAAATATACATTTTGGGGAAAAAAAAGGTGTAAATTAATGAATTGAAAGCATATGTGCAATGAATTTTGGAAAGCTGAGTCCCTGTATCTTATTTTGCCACTACAGTCCCCTTGCATACACTATGCTTTAGAGCCATGAGCAGAGCCTGCACACGTGTGTGCATGGAGGAGGATGAGAAGGTTCTACGCCGCCATGGCAATCCTGACATTTAGCTTATCTCCACATAATGAAATTTGAACACAGTGTGTTTTTCTCAGAAGTCATTCAATAATTTAGCATTTAGTCCAAGAAGAAATTTTACTTGATCCTTTGTGCTGCTTTCTTATAGAAGGTACCAAGTGCAAACTTGTTTTGGAGGCTTTAGTACTTTGAGATTAGCTGGCTTGTCTTTTTTAGTCTCTCCTTGAAGTACTGGTGATGCCCAGTGTTACGTAGTGTTTCACAATTCAAAGGTTAGAAAGACAGAAGAGAAATGTTCTGGCTTAACTTTCTGCTAATAATTTAATTCCATCAGTCTAGATTTGGCATTGCTGATGAGGAAGTTGCTTGGTTAGACAGTTGGTATCTTCTTAGGACATGTATATCTTTTTTTTTTTCTTTTTTTTTTCCTTTCCTTTTCCCCTTCCACCATCATTGTCTTTCTTAACAAGGAAAAGATACATCACTGTTTCTCTGTGGACATTGTGTGAAAGATGGAGGCAAACTAGAATCCAGTTCCTCTGCTGTCCCTGGAGGTGGCTTCCACAGATAAGCAACTAGTTTCTTTCCTGAATTTGTGAGTTTTTAAGTGGCCTTCCTGTCATCTGACTAATAAAGACAGTAATAACTTAAGGAAATTTGACTTGCTCTAATTGTTGAAAATAAAAGGAAATGGGACTCTTTAAGATTCTCAAGTATATACTGTAGCAGTTTCTAAATGCCTCTGCTCTGCCAAAGCTGTTTAATACAGCCAGGAACTGATCCGAAGCTTAAATGTGGATGAGCAAAAAGGAAATGCCCCAAGAGCAAGTCTGCCATGCAAAGACAGGATGCTTATGCTCTTTTTCCTCTCTGTACAAATGTGTATCTGTAAAAGACAGGTAACTTTTTTTTTTTAAATTAAGTATGAGCAGTATCTATTGTGTTTCTCAGAATATTGTCATTTCAGGCTATAATTTTGAACTTAAAGAATGTGTCAGCAATTGTTATGAGACAGTGAATTGAAATCAAATGTAGCAAGTTTTTGTACTGGGGGACTTTGGCATGCAAGGTGAATAGTAGCAGAAAAATACAAAAGACAAATATTTGGAAAAGTATGGTGAAAAGCATGTGAACTCCTAGGTGTGAAGCACTTTCAGCCTTAACCTGAAAAAGTAGTCATGGCCTCTTGTTGGGTTTTGTGTTCTGATCTTATTTTTTGTGCAGTTTGACAAGATGGACACTCAAAAAGTTTTAAGAATTTTAAATAAAGTGGAAAATGGCTTAGCAAGGGAGGGGGGATGGTTTTGCAACAAATTTCTTAAAATACCATAGTTGTGTAGCTCATGAATAAACAGGATGTTCTAGTGCCTTTGGTTATACAAACCAGCTTGTGCCTTTTTCCATGCCTTTTTGCCTGTATCTGAATTCCTGTTGGGGTGATTTTGAGCGTTTTCATTTATGTGAGGAGGCATTCTATAGCATGGGGAAACGCTGTCTTGGAGCATTTTCAGGTACTACTGAGGTATTGCTAGTTTGATCAAGCAGAATACATCAAGTATGATGCTACTTTAGCCTGAATTGAATATATGGATGTTTATCAGTTCAGTACCTAAAGATGAATTTTAATATTGTGAAAGCTATTTAGAGTCCTCTGGTTATTGTTTGTCACGCTACTAATAGTGCTTCTGGTGGCAGAGGTGGCACGTGTTACAGATAATGGACTTATATCCTGTGTATTTTAAAAACAAACCAAAACCAAACATACCCATAAACAGCCTTGGAAGCCAAACAAATGCTACTAGATTTTTTTTTTTGTTTGTTTGTTAGAAGTGAGGTATTATGAATGGGTTAGATGATTCCTCCCCTCTTCACAGTTGTAGTTTTCTTGTGATAACATGCCATGCATACCAGGTCTTACATTTACAAATCTGAGCTCATGTTTTAAGAACACCGCTAGGAAGAGTCATATGGCTCCATTGATGAAGTCAGCTTCACAAAACTTTTCTATCTATTCCAGAGAGCAGAATTTAACTCGTTTTAAGTCCTGGCTCCAGCTTTTAATGCAGGAAAAGAAGACAGAGGGGATCAGTGCTTCTTCAAGATCAATAAAAGCAAGATCAGCTAAGATGATGAGATTTTGAGTCTTTTCTTTCTCCACTCTTAAAAAGAAGCAAGAGCGGTTAACAATCAGTAAAAGTTTATTTAGGTGTGGGACTCCTATGTAATCTTTTAGAGGAACTGGGCAATTTTGCCTTTAATTGCCAAGTATAATGAATTGTCACTTCTTGGCACAAGATATTACTGTGCTTGAGTCCCACACAGTTTTGATACAGTCTTGGTACACGTTGTCTGTCATAAAGATCTACTTTGTTTAATAAATGGATCTGCTTTTTTCAGCTTCTGTTATGATTCTAATCCTTCTAGTCCAGACTACAGGAAATGCTGCAAGTCATACGAGTTTAGAATATGCAAAGAGGTTGATTTTAATTAATGCAGAAATTATTTTGCTTTTAATAAGCATTAATGAAATAGGAACACAGCTTAAACTGTTATGTGAAAATGTTTGAAATGGAAGGAAAAATACACAGCAGTTTTTTTTTTTTTTTGTGAAGCCAGTGTGTCAGTGACATGCTTGTCATATGTTTTCTTTAAAAATCAGAACAAAACAAAACCTTATATTCTGTATAATCAACTAGAATTATTCATAACCAATATATTTTGAGTCATTTTTCACAGGGATTTGTGAGGCTAAACAGTTTACTTAAAGATTCAGTTCCTTTTCTGGTACTTATTTTCTGCAATGTCTGCTACTAACAGGAGTATTTGCTTGGAGGGAGTTTTCCTTACGTTCAAATACTTGTTTAAGTTTGCTTTTGCTTAGACATCACTCCTTTTATCAAACCTGGGAGCCTCATTCTTTGTCAGGATAAATAAACACATGCCGTTGAAGTTTGGGTCCATGTTACTTTCACTAGATAGGGCCCTAAGTGTGTTTGTTTTTTTTGAATTCACTTTCCTGTTACTGCTTTGTTGTTAGTACACTTATTTTATCATATCTTGTCTTTCCTTCATCTAACATGATGGTATTTATAGATGTCCTGTCTTTTCCTACAAAGAAGCAGAGGAGATGAGCAAAAACTAGCATTTCTTTCTTATTTTCTATTTCCAGCTTTCTTTCTATTTCAAAGGTAGATCCATACGTTTAAACTCGTGCTGCTCAGCTTTTATTTCTTGATTTCAAAGAGACTGGAAGAAACAAATATTGAAATGTAAAAAGCAGGACTGTAGGAAAGGCAGCTCCTGAAAGTATCGAAACTGTCTTTGAGCTTGGTCATTGGGAAGACAGGTCTTGCATCCTGGCTAGTGCTGAAAATGGACCAGATTTCAAATCGCTTTTGCACATAATCATTCCCTGTCTTTACTGCGACATGTTTATCCTGTTTGTGAGGGATGGTGGAGCTGTTAAGTTTGTAAGGTTTTGAAGTAGGATCTGTTTTTCTAGTTCTTCTGGTAAGTAAAAACTAGCATACTTGTAAAATAACTAAAATAAAAGGCACCTCTCTCTGTTGATCTATTAATACATGAAAAAACTTGCTGTTGCTATGTCAGTAACAGCAGATAGCTTTGTAGGTCCTTGCTTTTAAGGTCAGATACTGAAAGTTGCAAAACTCACCAATGAAATGAAATTTCAAAGTGAAGGAAGTTTGAGGATGAGAATACAAATCAGTTACACAATGAAATAGGAGCTGGTTAATGTAAAAAGATAAGAAACCAAGGTATCACTCATAATCTTCATAATGTAGAGAAGAAACTGTATTTTCGGTGTATCTGAAATAACCATTGTATTAGTTCAATATTTTGCTGAACTCATTTTTACCATTTCATCTAAAATAGCACACAGTGTGATGTTCATTTACAAATTATACTTTTCCTATTAGGTTTTTATGCATTAGTGATGTGTGTGCTCAATAATTTAGCATGTTTGGCATCTACAGTATCAAGAAAATGAATGGTTAGCTTGGTTTGGGGAGAGGAGAAGGAAAAAAGTAATACTGTCTTTATTTTTCTAATTCTAGGATCTACATACAGTGTGCTGTCCATAATGCCTTCTGATTCTGAAAGCAGCAGTTCTCTGAGCAGCATTGGTGAGTAAAGTATTAATCTAACAACTTGATGAGCGTGCCTTTTGGGAGCTGGGAGAACATGTTTTTAAGGTTGCCTTCGGGAAGGGTAGAAGGATTCAGGTCATAACATCAAAGAAGTTGAACTGTAAGATGCGACCATGCATCTTCACCAGGAAAAAGTATACCTGTTCAGTGTAGTGCAAGTTAAGCCTTTTCATAGCTGTATGCAGTTGTTGCCAATAAAATCTGTTACATTTGGATATGTTAAATGATGTAACTATGCTTTGAGTTACTTAGTAAAATGATGTAAAAATGGCAGTGTTAGTTTTTTACGAGTCTGTGCATATGAAAATATATATAGGCATGCATGTATGTGTATACTTATGTAGATGTGAAAATTTTAGTCTCAAAACATCACAGAAATTAAAAATATTATTACTGGCCAAGGTCATAGCCTTTTAAACTTCTGGAAGTAGCTGCCCTTTTTTTCCTGCATGCAATGAATTGCTTCATTTGCTCTGTTTTTAATGTCATCAGCAAAGACAAAATAGTAAAAACAAACAAACAAAAAAACCTAGAGGAAAAAGAAATGTGGACAAAAGACCTCTAATAACAAGATGATGTTGGAATAGCTGTATTAGCTGTCAGTTTTCCTCTTCTTTACTTACACAAATACTTTTATTGTGAAATCTATGTAAAAGTCACTTGCCTTGGATAGGGAATGCAGGCTCTTGCATATTTAAAGTTCCAATGTTGTGTCAGGCATCTGTAGTCTTCCTTGACAGCACTCGACAAGTCAGTTGTCTGTTTAAGGATGTGGGTAGACATCTGTTGCAGTCATTGAGTTGAACTTTTAACTCCAGCATGCAGGAACAAGATTTTAGGGTTGACTGAACTATTTGCTGAAAATACAGGAAGCTGCGACATGTTAGTTAGATCTTTATCAAGATCACATTTGTATGCTATTACCTGAAGGAAGGGTATGATTTAATTTGCTATGAATAAATTGGGGCTCGAAATAGGAAGAAGAAAGTTTCTAAATTTTAGGACAACCAGACTCAAAAAAGGAGCCTTCCAATGAAGGAAGTTCTTCTAAGCTGAAATCCAGTAAGTTTGTGGAATAATTGGATGAAGTGACGCCTGAGATAGAAGATGAAGGTGGTCCTTTCTAGTCCCACGTTCCTGACTTTAAAAAGGAAAGGTATGCTTAGACCTTTTTTTTGCAATTTTTGTAACTTTGTGAATGCACATACTCGAATCTTTGTACTTGACCTTTTATAATTTTGGAAGTAAAGGTAGGTAGATGAACAGCTAGTGTTTGCCATCACAAAGAGAACTTTTGCTTTAACGGTGACCACTTGCAAGCTACAGATACCTACAGATTCTATTTTCTATTTTATTACTTTTCTGTGGCATAATACCTTATGGGTTTACTGTTTCTGAACACTTATTTAGAATTTGGCATGTAACTTCTGAGACATCCATTATTCCCATATATGAGTCAGAACTGAATTCTTTCTGAACTGTGTTTTGTTCATCTTTTAAAATATTGAGGTTCATACTGAATCCTGATCTGTGTATTTTACCTAAACGGCTGTCCTTGGAAGTGTTTTATGCTGTTGGTGTGTGCAGTGATCAAATTTATTAATAATCTAAACACTAAGTGATCCGCTATTAAACAAAACTTGTGATCTAGTATTCTCTATAGGTTTTTTTTTTTTATTCGAATGATTAAAGTGAGTTAGGTGTTTAATATTTAGTACATTAACAGCCAGGGGAATTCTTTGTTTGAAGCTGGCATGTTTATTTTATAGTCTGATTATAGACTTGTTATTCATGAGTATCATTTTTTTCCCCAATCGTTTTCTCTCCCTCACATCTTGTTCTGCAAGAGATAATATTTTTAATGTGATCTAATATCAATAGCAAAATTTCTTTGCTTAGTAACCAACATATCCTAATAGACATGTTTGCAAGTCACTTCAAAGCTGTAGTCAGATTATTTTAATACTGACTGATTTGTTAAATGACAAACCATCATAACTGAAACTGTTTGCATGCCAGCTCCCCAAAGGCTTCATATGACTTCTTTGAATGGAATCCCAATAAATAGTGAGTTGCCATAGCATTTCAGGAATTTTACATACATCTTCTTCCCCCCGCCCCCTGTCCCCATCTCACTGCAATACATTTTCACAAGGGTAGTTCTGTGCAGTGGAAATTATAAGTTTTGCCTGTGACATGAATGCATCAGTGAAAACAGGTAAATAGCTCATTGTTAGGAGACAATGTAAGCTTTGGAATATGTTCAGTTTGACGTTGATAGTTACATGTACACACGCATGCATGTAAAGGAATATTTTCATTTCCCCACTCATGTGCCTTCCTCATGGGGCAGAAAAGGGATCTATCTTATTATTCCTGACTTAAAAACACTGGTTTTCATTAATATTCAACCAATTTTTATTTCTGGTCTGCCTTGCTTCTGTTTGTCAAGCAGCTCAGAAACACATTTACACCATTGACCTTTCAGATGAATTGAGAAAGATATTGGGGCCACTAATTAAGCCCAGATAAAGAAGCAGAGTGAATCTTAGCATCTTCTAATTAGGGGAGATAATACAATCTTTCATTTGTAGTCTTTGGACTCCATAGTTCATAAAAGTAACTAGACAAAGGTATGTCCATGTGCTTCATCTTTTCTTCCCAACCTTAATCACCCTAGCTATTGTTGGAGGTGGTTTCTGCTGCCAGCATTCTTAATTAAATGGTCTTTTTCTAAAATACTTCCAGGTAAGCCAGGATGTTGTGAAATTGAGGTGATTCTATATGTTTTACAGCTCTCCTGGGTTTCAGAGTTAATTTATGAAACTGATGTATATAACAATAGGCTTATTTTCCAGAAGACGACCCTGATGTAAGAACTAAGCTTAAAGAGTACTAAGACGATTGTTTTTAAAAGATAGTTCTAAGAAAACACGGGCTCAGTCTTAGTCAAATAAATGAAACATGGTGTTAGGATTTGGAAGGGAAGAGGGAAAGATGAGAGAACATCATTTTATCGCTGTATAAACCCATGGTGTGCCTGAGTCTTGGGTGTGTTTGCAGTTTTAATTCTCCCATTGAAAGAGAAGAGGGCAGGAAGCATGGGGAGCAGCAGCATGGATGAACAGTTACAGAGCAGCTTCTGTACGGGAAACAACTGGATATGCTGGGGTTCTCTCAATCTTCAGTAATACCATAGTCCTTATACAAGTGGAGAGCAAGGAGTGATGTATAATGTGACTCAGAGAAGACTTTATGGCTAGTCTATCCCAAGTACTGTGTTGTCATCCAAGCCTTTTTTCTCTTTCCCTGCCTAGATCGGCTTGCAGGGCATGAGGGATGCAACAAGAATGAACTTCCAGCCTCATGTGCATGTGGTAGAATAAGCAGTTGAGTGGAAGCCAGTTTTCCCACCTGTGTAGCAGCAGGGTAGCAGCTTTGGAAAAGAAACTCCTCTTCGTAGATTTATCTGCCTTGACCGTAGGTGTATCTGCCTTTTTTCTTTTGTATCTGTATGTGTAAATAAAAATACAGAGTGGCAAATCATTGCTCTTTACAGGTATTTCTTGGGTATTTTCCTCAGCATCCAAAATTGGTTTAGTTGACAATATTTTCTTTTTTCCCTTATGCTTCCTTCCTTTTCTTTCCCGTGTATTAAGTTCTGCTGTGCATATAAAATAGGTAGTTTTGATGGAACTGAGGGCAAATATTCACTGTTAATTTCCAAAAGAGGTACAATATCAACTACTGTAATCCCTGCATCCCACCATTGTGCTTCTTCAGCCCCACCTTCTTCCCCCCAAAGGAACAAATCCTCATTAAATTGTCATACTCTCTCTGTATTTTCTTTCTCTTTGCTCTTGGCTAATAACAAATTGCAAATAGAAGCATCCTTCATCTGCCCACTCCCTGTGCCCGGCAGACTCTCTGAATGAAGCTACAATCCATCATTTCTGACATCAGAATAATTATTTATGGAGATTCAGTGCCTGGCGTGCCAAGCACGGAACAACAGTGTCACTTAGGAATTGGATAGAAACCAGTAGCAGAGCCATACGTGACAGTCGCTGGCTAGTCTCCCACTTGACTGGTCATGGTATAACAGAAAGGAAAAGAACACAGAATAAAGACCCCCTTTTAAAAAAAAAAAGAAAAAAAAAATCACCAGTTTGACATTTATTATTTTGAAGATAAGGGCTCACCAAGCACTGAATTGAACTTAAATGACATAGTCCTGGACAACTGGTTCTAGGTGGTCCTGCTTGAACAGAGGGGTTGGACCAGATGGTCTTTATGTATCCCAGCAGATAATTTTCTGGACCTGTAAGGAAAGATGGAAGGCCTGTGTTCTGAAAGATTTTTTATAGATGATACAGTATCAGCCAAATATCACCCTACTTATATGATACTTCAGCCTGAAATAATCAAATTTGTTTGCTATGGGAAGTAGTAACACAGTGTCCTTATTAGTTTCTGTGCATCTTTTGATTATCTACTCCCAGTTTCCATCTTCTTTATTTTTTACTTTTTTTGCTCTTTTCTTCTAAAATCAGGCTCCTTACCTCCTTTTTACAATCATAGAATCATAGAATCACTAAGGTTGGAAAAGACCTCTAAGGTCATCGAGTCCAACCGTAAGGTAAGTTCTTGTTCTGGCCCATATCACCTAAAAAAGCCTTTGTGAATTGACTTAAAGGGTGTGTTTCAAGACTTTTGAATACCCAGTGCTACTTTTACAGCCTCCAGTAACACATTACTGACCTGAGCAATGTGATGCCATGATAGGGTTATAGTTTCTGGAATCGAGCCATTTTTTTACCTACCCTAGTACCATAATGAAACCTCAGAGTTTTCCTTTAGTGCTTTAAAAATGTGATTCTTCTTCCCCTCCTCAATGCACAGTTCGGGTGGGGTTTTTTTTTTTTTTTTTTTAAGAATTGTTGTTTAAAAGAAGCCAGCAGCTTGCATGCAGGCATCAGGCTATGGCTGTGAGGATAGCCTGCATTATGCTTTTTCATGATGAGTTTTTAACAGAAAGGCATTGCATACTCTTCCATTCTTTGAAAATATACTGAGATGCTAATGAGAGGACTTTTGGAATGGAAAAGACCTTCTGTCTTTCTACATGTATAATTTGCTTATTTCCACAGCTAGATTCCTTTGCGTTGTTGTGATTACAGCTGTCAATCTTGTATCCTCTTCATTCCACATCGCATAGTATCCCCTTTATCTTTTAACAGTCTATTATTGTTCCAGCTGTTCGGTTCTTTGCAAATGGTATCACTTTTTTAGCCATAAGTGTTTTTTCTTGCTCTTCACTGTTCATATCACTGTACTACCTTTTCTTATGGGAATTTACATGCCAGTCTGTAACAAACACCACCATTGGCACTATAATTTAATGACTTTCTTGCAGCCATCAGGTGCTCATATATCTGATGCCACCAAGCTTGTCCAACTTTGACTTCAACTGACAGTATTTCCTTGCTTAATGCGTTGTTAGCTTATCAGCCTGACAGGCTATTTACAGGTAGTTTTTCACTAATTGCAAGTCAAGTTACTTAATCTGAGGGCCTTAATTCTTACTGCAAAGTAAACATTACCCCCCTCCCATCAGATGATAATTTCTTCCCAACTATGTGTAGTCTTTCATTCCCCATTTTCATGTTGGCCATTTTGACAACTGTCCTTTTATGTTGTTGTGATTGCAGTTTAATTGCTTCACACTTTCTACAGCTGTATATTACAAAGTAATTGCTTTCACTATCCATAGGAAGTGTTGCAGGTGTGGTTTATGATACTCCTTCAGTCAAAGATAAACACTTGTTCCTTGTCTGAAAAAGTGATTTATAGCCTGCCCTCAGCAGCCTATAGGAATCTCTGGTTGTATTTCCTACTTTTTTTACTAACACAAGCACAAAATTTATATTTGGTAAAAATACCTCAAGAGTTAACACATTCTGACAAAGGAACAAGTGACAGTATTACACCTGCTGGACGGCTACAAATGAATGAGAAAAGGTGCTAGGACCACTACCCGTATACCACATCAGCATCCTTTTCTGTACTGCAGTGATTGCCTTCAATGTTCCACCTCCTTGCCAATCAGTCTTTCTATTCATAAGTCATTTTCCTGTAAAATTTGGCCTCAATGATTGTATTAAATCTCTTTTTGTAGATTTATTTCCTATGTAATTTTCTTGTCCTTTGATCTGAAGAGTACTTGTTTAGTTTACTGGAAACAAGACTTTTAACTTAGGAAATAAACACCCTCTTCCACAAACTTAAAGTAACTTCACTCTCCTATTTTACTGTGTTCTCGAATCATGTAGATGTCTCCAGGATTGATCCTTAATCTCTTTACCTAATTTGCGGTGTGTTTGTTCATAACCATCTTCTCTTAAGATTACTTAAGAGAATCTTAAGCGCTTAGAATAGCTTTATTGTATTACCACTGACTTCTATGGCATCCGTTTCCAGGCAGCTATGGGTTGACATGTAGTCATGCACAATGTTCTCTCAACTTCGGTCACTTCAGAGGTAGCGAAGAATTACTGAATGGATGTGATGTCCTGTTCTAAAAAAACACATCAGTAACAACAAAAAAGTTAACTTTGCTGATGTGTACTGATGCAGTCTTGGAGGAGGAGGGTTGGGCTTTTTTGGCTTTTGTTTGGGGTTGGTTGGTTGGGTTTTGTGTGGTTTGGTTTTTGGGTTTTTTTGGGTTTGTTTGGTTTTTTTTTTTAAACATATTCTGTAACGAATCAGTTTGAGTTAATTCTTGGTCTCTTAAGGGTTCTGCATAGATAGGCCTTGAGAACCACTAATGAATGGCTGACCACTTCTTGATATTTTGTTTGCTATAATACCTTCTGAACATCTGGTTGGTCTGTAGTGATTTGAATGGAAATACAGTGTGTGTGACTACCCATCTCCTGCACTCCAGACAGCATAGTGGGAACACAGTGTCTTTCACTGCTCCCTGAGGCCCTGTATCAATCTGTGCATTCAGGAAATCCTTTTGGTGTCAGCAGTTTTCTTTTGGGACTATAAAACAGTATGGTGAGATGATGCTCACAACTCCTCTGCAGGAGAAGATGTGAAGGAACGAGCGCTGGTAGAGTCTCATCCCCTTGGTCGGTGTGCAGCAGTTGACCCTAGTCGTTGTCCCCCCTGGGTTTGGACTGGACGCTTTTGTCTAGGTTATGCTTTTAATGTGCGGTTGTAAGCCTGACAAGTATAGGGTTTGAGCCTTCCCACCAGGGAGCTCCTGCATACTCAAACCCAGCAGCTTCAGCTGTATTTTCCTTGGTCATGGTAAGAGATTTTACTCTGTATTGTGTTTTAGCTGGGCAAAATTTTGCAAGGACTTTTTGAATTGATGTATCAGCCCTTTTTTCCCCCCCTCCTTGCTGTTTTTGAGTATTAGGTTGTAGATTTTCTTTCATATTGATCTTTCTAGAACCACTGTTCAGTTCTTTCTAAAGTCTTAGACTTACTGAAGTTGAAAGTTTGTTTTACGTGCTGGTGGGTTTGTTTAGCTTGTTATATTCTGCATTAAAACAAATACTGAAGCGCTACCCATTCTTTTGTCCTTGCATGTTACATGATCCTCACTGCTTTCATAACCTATTAGGTTTTCTGTCTGTCAGATGAAACTGTTTCCACAGTTCATTATTTTAGCTTTCAGTTTCCTCAATGTACTGCTGCTTGTTTTTACTAATGTTTTATTTCGCCTACATGCAATTCTGTTCTGTGCTCTTCTGTGCTCTTTCAAGACCGCTTCAAAAGATGTCTCTGGAAATGTGTCTAAATGATAACTTCTGATATGTAATCCTGTTCTAGTCCTCATAAATTATTGAAAGAAAGTAAATATTTTAGCATGCATTTTCCTACAGCATGCACAAGTCTTTACTCCCCACCCCTTCCTGAGGTTGGGAAGAAACTCTGTTGATCATGCTTTGCAATGCACCTTGCAAGACTTTTTTAACGTTTTCTGTCATGATTTACAAAGCCATAAAGAAATAATTTGCTGAACATCCCTGTTGATTTCATTTTTTTATATAGAAAAAAGGTATATATAAAGAAAGCAATGAAAAAGGCTTCACTGTACAATGAATAGTCTTCTGTTTGTTTGCAAGTGAGAATTGGCACAAATTTATAAGATGAGTTTAAAAACTCAGCGTAAAACTCAGGCATTCTTTTAGCTTGTGACAGATTGCCTTTTGGATTAGTTGAACATGTCCTACAACTGTATTTCTCAAAGAGTAATGGGTTTATTATAATCCAAATTATGTTAATGATATTTCTTAAAAGTAGCTGTTTATGCATTGGTACCCATTTTCCCACCTCAGCATTATATTGGTTCAGCAT